>OZ021733.1:12885065-13062565 GCA_963978545.1 Linyphia triangularis
AAACTTTTGTTTAGACATGAGTAAAAGTATACTTTTTGCAGGAAAAACTGGTTCAGATCAGAAAAATGTGTATCCTCGAAACAGGAACTAAGAGAAGGAAAATGTTACATAAAAAACAAAAACGGAAGAAATCCTCCAAAAGGAGGAAAACTCTCATCCCTGATAAAAGAAAAAAAAATCATGTGTCTTAATGTTAACTTTTTGAACGCAAATTTTATGCGTGCATCACTCCTGTTCTAAATCAATGAATTTTTTAGAGACTGCACCATTTACTACATTCTCTATCATGAACTACATGCTCTATAGACTGAGAGGCGACAGCAATTTTTGGATCCCATCGAATATCATTCTGAATTTTTTATAGAAATTGGAGAAAAGGGAGTAGATTACGAATCCACTGGTCTGCCGTGGCAAAAATGGTCGAAACTGGTTAAAAATCGACTTCTAATACGTTGAACTAAATCCAATTGCCAAATGCTCATAGCTTGCCAAATAATGAGCATTTTTTTTATTTGGTGACCCTCACTCTTTAATTTTCAATTAAGAAGGTTGCAGACGATTCGGAAGTGTGGCTGTGGCTTACTTGCATCTTTCACAAATGATAGTTCTCTTTCACAAATAGAGTTTACTTCATGTAATAGAAGTCTATGTTATAGATATATCTTTTGCATAAACATGCGAGTTCCAAACACACTGTAAAATCCACAACTTCACGTTTATTTGCTTGAGAGGCGGGCTGAACTGCGACCCTTCTCTGACATGGAATAAATATCTTTTAATGGTCGCCAGTGAACCCCACATTAAACCCAGGTGTAGACCAAAGGTAGACGAGTCCATTCCCAGTTTTTGTGAATGAAAAAGCATTGGGATTTTGCTGACTCCTTGGGATTTAAAGGGTTAAAAGATACAAGTTTTCCCAAGTCAGAGATAAGAAATCGTTTGAGCTTTTTCTCATTGAAAATCAAAATGCAGTGGGTTGCAAGACGAAAAAGTTTGTTCTCTTTTTGGTCAAGTTATGACATATTTGGCAATCGGATTTAAGTTCAATTCATTCCAAGTCGATTTTTGATCAGTTTCGGCCATTTTCGCCACGGCAGACCAGTGGATTCGTAATCTACTCACTTTTCTCCAATTTCTATTAAAAATTCAGAATGATGTTCGATGGGATCCAAAAATTGCAGTCGCCTCTCGGACTACTATCTTGTCTAAAATAATTGAAGCCAAACCCGACAAAAGCCAATATTTTCACCGTTAAAAGGTGAAGGTAATAGGACCTGTATGAGTTATATGCTCAAAATGGTATAAATCTATTATAAAATTGGTCATGAAACCGCCCTTCATGGTTAATTTTGGGAACATTTCTTGAATTACTGTCGAAAGTTTACATTCCCAAGCACAACATTTCAACTATTCAAATGGAAATGAACCTCTCCTTTCAATATTTTATAAGGACAGTCACCATTTTACCAGATTCATCCTTTCGTTACCACAACTACAAACATTCACCATCATACCTTCAAATAAAAACAGCTTCTCGATAACCAGCTGTACCAACAACTGTTTGGGGTTTGGATAGGTTAGAAATTATCTTTCATAATTTTTCACTAACAGTTTGTAGCAAACAACAGTTGAATTCACTAGTATTTTTTTAGGCCACTTTAACCCACCTTTATCAGTTAATTTCAAATTTGAAAAGAACTCTTCAATTACCTGGCATTCTGTTGACAAGTCCTTTTTACTTTGTAAGTACTCTACACACATCTCACATTGCAGACTTTATGGCAAACATAGCCAGATATTTAGACAAGTACTCCCATAGTTGAGCTAGATATGCCATCATTATCGTTAGAATTAAGCTATTCAAAGAATCTTTCGTAAATTTCACATTCGAGAACAGAGTCGAGATTAAAATGTAAATTTTTAATTTTTAATTCCCCTTGCTTTCGGAGTACAAGCTAATAAAGCTCAATATTTTGAGCTTTGTCATTGACTCCATAACTTGAGCACAATATACATGGTAGTTACCACCACTCATCTGCCGATACTGTCCAAAGCAAGATTATCAGTCTGAAAATTCAAAAGCAAAACGTAGCTGGGATCGACAGTCTCGAATAAATATTCGATTATTTGCACAATGCAGTCAGTTGAGAATTTTAGAGCTGATGCTATTTCCTTCGACAACAATTCTCATTTCAATGGCACATTAAGTATTTTCTTTTCAAGTCTTGTTAATAGACGTATATTTTGGTTGATTTGGGAAAATAGTTGGGTCGAGTGTCAACATTTGAGTGCTAATTTCTTTCTGCTGACAACCAAACACTTCCATCATCGAAGGTCATTCGATCTTTCCTAATAATAAATCTTTCTTCAAAATGCTTCACACATACGACATCAGAGGTTTAAAGTCCACTCGATTGATAGAGAGTATACAGACATCTTTTCGTTCTTCAGACTCAGGAAACTGGTTGGTTTGTACGCTCAAATGGGATGGTTTGTATGCTTCGGGATGTTTACGACCTCTTTTTATGCACAGTGACGGCTAATCAGACCGGGACCTGCAGCTTAAAGTGGATTCCGAACCACAACAACCCGGCACCTTTAGCATGCGAGGCGCAGGAAACTGGAATCCCGGAGTGTACTCAGACTCATTATCGTAATTTGATCAACAACCAGGCACACAACACTTACGTCCCATCATCACCTAGTAGTAGAATTTTACAATATAAATCTCATTATTAAAAAATCATTTATTTATAATAATGTTGTGAATATATCATCCAACAGAAATTCATTGCTTAGGGCAACAGTTCTAAAAATATCTAAGGAATGAAAATGTTGCAAAGCTAGTTATGGTATTTTTTTACATACTAAATGAATTTTTAAGAAGAAATACTGTCAAAGAACAAATATTGAACAGTTAACTACAGTTTAAATTTGCAAGATTTGACAATCAATATTTTTGTCTACTTAGTTTTTTACTTGTATACTACTTACAACATTAATAAACTATAAAGTATCAGTTACATTTTGAGTATAGTTTTTAAGCATTTCAAATTTTAAGTGATTGATTTTAGAACGTGATAAAAAGCAGGCTGTCTTTAAAGAAAACTAAATCAAGGTAAAATCATTGGGGAATGCTATGAAAAATATCATCTGACAACTTTTAACGTTAAAAAGATTTATAAACAACATTTAGTTTACAAATGTACAAGGTTAGCAAAAAATAGGTTACCCACTTTAGCAAGCTCTTAAATGCATTCATTCTATTGGTCCAAATGAGATAAAATTTGAACTACAGATAATTTAAAGGATGCTCTTCACATTTATTGAATAAAACAATGTAGTACAAAAATTCACCAATAGATGGCGCTGTAACACAAACAGTATTTATTTGCATATATTAAATAATTGAAACACCATTTGCTTTACAGCGCTATTGGTAAAATTGTTCTGCCAGAACCAGCAGAACTCAGTTGCAGTTGTAAAAGAATTATGTCGTATGAAGCAGATACGAAGAGATTCATTGTCTCCATGTATGCCTTATGCAAGTTGATGCAGAAATTTGAAACAACTAGGTAGCTTGGCATTCTTCCAGGTTGAGGACGAAAGCAAATCCAGTCTTCCAGCCTCGAAAATGTGGCTATCGCTGTCATTAAAGCCAGCAGTCAGTCTCCGCATATTAGTAGTGTGATCGTGCCAGTAGTTTACCGTGTATTGGATAACTTGCATTCCACTGTACGAAAAATCCTACGGTGTATTTTGCATTTGTATCTATACAAAATCAAGCCTGTGCACTTATTGCAGACAGTTCGTAAAACCTTTGCACTGCAGTTCCTTGCTCGATTGGTGGTTGACGTCACCTTATCTTGGTAATGGAACATTCTGTGAACTGATGAACCTCACTTTTACCTCAATGAGCAAATTAACACCCACGATTGTCGGATTTGGGCAGTGGAAAACCCTCATGCTATCCAGGAACAACCCTTGCATCCTGAAAAAGTGGCAGTATTATGTGGTTACTTTCAATATTGGACAGTATTTTTTGAAGAGATAATTGCAAATGGAATCCATACAAGTTCCATCACAGGTCAACGGTACCATGCTATATTCAGGAATTTTGTAATCTCAGAACTTCAAGAGCGTGCATGATGGCACACCTCTTCACATTGATAGTCATGTAAAGCAAAGAGAGAGATTAGCCACCATTTTCAATTTGGTATAGCCTTTTCGTTCGCTAAAAATCATTCCCAGCGACTTTTGGCTGTGGAGTTTCCTTAAGAACAATATCTGCAGTAAAAGTCCTGCATCTGTGCCAGATCTGAAGGACTGCATTCGACTCTATAGTCTGGATATTCCGGTAGCTCACTCAAGTCAGCGGTGGAAAATATGGTTCTGCGATTCGAGCACATTGCTGAGCATGAAGGAGGGTGATTAACTGCTATATTAAACTGCTTTAATGCAACTTTTTTTAAATATTATTTAATTTTTTATAATGCATATTAAATGCTTTTATGTATATTACACCGCCATCTATTGGTGAAGTTTGGTACTATTTTTTTTTTTAATTTTACATATGCGAAGCGCATCATTTGAATTATCTGTAGTTCAAATTTTCTCTCATTTGGACCAATAGAACGTATTCAAGAGCCCTCTAAAGTAGGCAACTTATTTCTTGCAACCCTATACACAATTAATAATTTGGTCGTTTCAATATAAAAACAATAAATTGTACTTACTTTATATAGCTGATGAGGAATAAAATGCTTACTTCTCTTGTAATGGCAATGTTACCGTAATTCTAATTCAGAAACATAAAATAAATATAGCAAAATATATAGATTACGTTTAAAACAACATAGGAAGACAGGCTCGCAACTCGTAAGGAATGAAAAATACTCAGCTCATTTGTATGACGTCACTTGTATTACGTGATCGCTAGGCTTGTAAGATATGAACTGCTTGAACTCATCCAGGGAGCCCTGGATAGCAGTACATAGTTTAACGTAAGATTTAAATACAGTGGCATAAGAAATATTGGTTTGGTGAACGCTTGAACCACTCCTTGGGTCGAGAGAAATGTGATTCCTTGAGTCGTTGAACACTGCTGTAGCAAAATTTATAACTGCATCGTCTGGTACTAATTTTCTTCCTCTGCCTGCTCTAAATCCTTAGGACTTAGTTTACTTGTATTTTTTAATCCTTGCTGTTAATGTTACAGCAGTCATTTGACCTTTGAGTAGGTTGCGAATAGAGGTCGGAAATATCGATCAAAATAAATATCGATACTATATCGTTGCATAGGAAAAATATCGATAAAATATCGATATATCGACACATGATGATTTTTTTTTTTTTTTTTTTTTTTTTGATTTTTAATTTTGTCAGAAACGAAGTTTTTCGGTGCAAATTTCTACTTTTCATGAATTCATTTCAAAATTGTTTTAATAAATAAATTATAAAAATTGTTTCGATAAATAAATTATATTATCAATCATAATAATTAAAATACATTTGGAAGTCAATGCATAAATTCACATTTACTTTTAAAAAAGTTATTTGGAAAAGTAGTTTACTGCATATTTTGCTGATAGAGATGTTTTTAATATCTAAAATCAGTTGCCAAATTCCAGGCACACGTTGGCAACAGAAACGGTGCTATGTTAATGACTATTAATAAATGATCTTATCTTTCCATTACATTATGTTTTCTTTTTGGTTTGGGTGCCATTTTAACTGTTTCTTAGCAAAGTCCAAACTTTAGCTTTGAAATTTTTGAAAAGGGAATAAAGAAAATCGAAAAAACACATGGAACTACAAAACGATCATCAAAAAACTAAAAATGTTTGAAAATATCGATATATCGGAGACTTGTATCGATATTTTTAGTATCAATATTTTTCAAAAAATATCGATAAAAATATCGTCGTATCGATATATCGCCGACCTCTAGTTGCGAAGCCTTTGAAATTATCTAAGAACTGGCACTGCATTACTCTGTCTAGTATAGATAAAACACCAGTGAAGCACGTTGATGTAAGGTAGGGCGCATATCACCAAACAACAATAGTAAACCACAAATTGCTGACAGAACGTTAGCTATTTCCTTTTTTAGGGAATGCGTGGCGCCACTGTCCCTTATGAACTAGGAATATGACATAGTTACGATACCTATATTCAAATTTTTTCGTATCTATGTGACAACAACACCACTACCTCTCATATCACCGAATTTTGGTACTAAATTATTTTCCGATGAAATTCGTCTCCCTGTCTGTACATGAAATGTGGTTTCATTTGCTCATTTGTTTTAACTGCAGATGCTCTCAAACAGGCAAAGTTATTTTATGAACATTATGTATTTCCACCCTTAAATGCATGAATTTTTATTTTTTATAAATTATAGTTGAAATCACACGGGAAATTGTTGTTGCTAATGAGAAAAATACAAAAAAAATAATAATAATAATCATGCACATAAAATTTTTGCATATTGATGTAGTTTTACATCACAAAAAAAAGCTATCTTGTTCTTGCATAAATTTATCAGTATATGCAAATCTATCAATATCATTCGTTACTCTTACCTTTTTTTCTATTGGAAAACTATTTTTCTTTTGTGTTTTTATTACTTTTGTAGTAATTCGTAACAACCACCGAAATGAAATTGTACTCAGCCAACAGCGCCCCCAATAATAAAAATGCCACAGATAAAGAAATAAACTGTCATAGAATCTAGTTGCATTAAAAAACGATAAAATAGTTTTGGTAAAAAAAGAAAAAGAAAAAAAAAGAAAACTATGCAAAGGTTGCTACATAAAGAGATACGAAGTTTTAGGGAATGTAGACAATTGAGGACTAAAAATAGAAAACGAAGCGAACTCCAGTAGCAATTGTTCAAATTCAATCTGAAGAATGTATTTAATCATTGCTTTAAGTACCAGATGCGATCATTTTTTTGGCTCTCCTGAAAAATTTTCTATTTCTAGTCCTCAATTGGCAACAATACGCATTTAAGGTTTAAAGATAACTTACGTATTTATCCTATGATTATTTTATCGATTTATTTAGACTACAACACACCAAATGACATAACATCCATCAGTTTTATTAATTGTAAGACTGTGGAAGCTCTACATTTAGAAAGGACGTATTAAGATCATTTAAATGAAAATTGATAATGCAAAACGTGAGGACGTATTGAGATCATTTAAATCAGCCTCAGCCACTAGGCTGCTTTTTCTTCGGCCCGCAGGAAGTACAGAAGAGCAAAAATCAAATTTGGCGGAAATAATTTTAATTTATCTACAATAGTATGTGTTTACTACTAAAAACCGCGTTTTCCATTAAGTGTCCTATGTTATTAAGTCTGAAAAATATTTTTTTTTCCTAAGACTGTTAGAAAAAGTAAAAGAAGCAATAGTTTGAATTATTATCAATGAGGCATTCCTTCGCATTGCGTAGTTTTGTACTTATGATACCCTACCAATTCGTGAATGGAACAATTCGATTTCTGCTTTTCTGTATGTGATGGGAAGGAGTCGGGTGTTTTAATGCATGCCTCTTTTGTTTTAACGTGAAAAGAAGTATCGAGATCTCTATGACTCCAGTGCAATAATGGCGTTGAAGCCTAGTTTTAAACGCAAAGTAGATAGTGAAAAGCAGACCGGGGGCCGTCATCGTCTCGCAATTAACATCGACTAAAAGATTTAGGAGGTATGGTATAAATATCTTTACTGATTATGAGTTTATGTCATCACATATGTAACATTGTCACTAAAGATTAACTTCTTTAATGACTTTGATTAAACCATGTAAAGATTTTGTTTTTATTATTTCAAACAAGAATCAAATATCAATTGTTATTTTATTAATATAAAAAAGTTAAATTATTGTTTCAGTTTTCAAAATTGTTTTATATCGTTGTACCTTTAGTAATTATCATATTTCTAACATTGAACATATGTAGTAAAGCAATATATTTATTGGCGTATTTGGAATATAAATCTGCAGCACGCAGAAAGTTCCAACTTAAGTCAAGCGGCCTGTCTCTAAAAATTAGTGGCGAAAGTTGATTTAAATGAATATTTACAATGCAAGAAGTGAAAATGTATTAAGATCATTTAAATGAAAATTGATAATGCAAAAAGTGGTAAACTTCTTTATCAGATATGGGAAATTGCTAGCGTAAGACCGTTACTTTGTAATACAAATATATATATAAATTTTTTAATTAAAAATTATAAGTTGTTTCTTCCTTCCTTCACTTGCCGCTTCAAAGAATATAAATTTTTGTACTTGCATTGCCATGCATACATTACCGTGCAGTTATACTCTGCAACATAATAAGTAATCTACAGTGTCATTATTTATTTCCTCCTCTACAGTGGTCCCTACAGCCTACACTATTCATCTAAAAAGAAAGATACTTCGGGAACGCCTGCAGTTTAGAGATGAGAAAGATCCTTAATTTCCGTAAATAAGAGAAATAGTTCGGTAAATCCCCAGGGGATGGCGTATTTTTTGAAAAATCTGATCCAGTAAGATTGAGAAGCATGAAATTGGAGAAAAAAACACAATATGGAATATTTACAAGTTAGTTACTTGTTTGGAGAGCACCGAAAAATTGTTTAAAAGTTGAAAAAAGAATACTCAGTAAAATTTGGAAAGAAAACATGTTTAATGCTGAAGAAACCTGAGTAAAAAAGCAAACAAATCCACTACGATTCTTTAGTGATGTTTCATAATTAAGAGATTTCTTTCATGGTTTGTACTCTTGGTATCTCATATAGAAATATATTTAAAAATGTAGTATTCCTAATATTTGCGAGTTAATAGTTTATCTCCTTTATGTAGTTGGAAGTGAGTTCAATCCCTCTCCATTTGATCACACTTTATGGCATCAGAAAACATTCCTATTAAATTTGGTGCATAAATGTTGAACTAAGAAGAGGGTTAGAAATGTATACTACGAATGTTTCAAAGTATTATTACGCAAGTGCTATGTAAATATCTATACTCGTAAACATTTCTGCATCAAACTTGGCAAGAATCTTTCTCAAATTCCAAATTTTTTTAGGGTAACATGTGCAATCGAGATGAATTTCTTTAATTTTTATGTTATAATTTAAAACTTTTTGGCAGTATATCAGAATTAAAAGTGATACAATTTTATATATAAACTTTTTTTCGTTAATTTTTAAATTAGCTAATAGCAATTAAAATTACTAATTAGGACATTATCAGAACTGCATAAATAAACTTGTAATTAACCTAGAGGTATGATTTTTATTGCAAATAAAGGATATTATATTGACGCATGTTTCCGTAAGGAATTGTGAATTTTGCTTCAATATTTATTTAATTATAAGTTTTTGAATAAAAAGTTAGAAAAAAAACATAGTTTTTACCAAAAAATAAAGATTAAAATATAAATAAAAATGTGTTTATAACAATATACATTAGATTTATTTATGGAAACATATTCACAACTATTATCTATAAAACATAATTAGATTTTTGTAAATCGAACCATTTGTAATGAAGTTATGACTGTTCGCGTAAAGTCATATAGCACCAAAATGTCATTCTTCAGAAAACGCATTTAAAGTTTACTTCACTAATTCACTTGATACAAAACAATTTCACAAAACCCACTGTAATTTAAAAGTAATGTGAGTCTCAGTAAGAAACTGGTATATTTTAAAGATAATGAATTCAGGAATATTTTGAGGGAAAAATTAAAAAAAAGGGGAAAAAACCCCACAGACTTGAGTCAAATTTTGCAATTTCTAATGTATATGTATACCGTAATAGTTTGATTTAGACGATAAAGCTACAAGTACTATATTAGTTCATATTCAAGATCTTTCTAATAAATGTTTAATGTACTAAATTTATGTGTCCTTATTTTTGCTCTATTTCTTATGTAACCCTAAAATAAAAGTTATAGAGATAGTTTTACTTTGGTTTTGTTTTGAAAGAGTATATTTTAAACCCCGTTGGTTAGCTATTTTGTTCTTAAAAAGTAGTATATTTCATACGTTATATTTTCGAAATAAACCGGGACATTTTTTCTGCATTGCAAGCTGAAGTGTAAACATCCCGAAGTTCTTTAGCTTCCTCTAATTCAATAAATTTAGTTTATGTATCATTTATATTTTCCCAATAAAGTTTCAAACTCTTCAGAAAACAAATTAATTTATATACATGCATAAAATCAGTCCCATTACAGCTTGAAAGGTGCTATGTATAAGCACATAGTATGCTATATATATAAAGGGGCCATATAAAGGTATGCTATATAAAAGTTCAATATATAAAGTTAGTACATATAAAGGTTTAAAGAAAAAATTAAAAAATTGATTGAAAGGTATTATTCCAAAATTTTTTATGCCAGTATAAAACGTTTTAAATATAGATATAAAACATTTTATATTGGCATCCTTTCAATCAATTTTTAAATTTTTTCTTTAAACCTCCATTGTTGCAATCTTTTTTCATCAAATCTTTTTGCAATCAAATTTTATAATAACTTCCTGTGATAAACTTAGTTAAAATACACAATTTTAACGTTTTCCACTGCAAGCATCAAACTAACACATTTTTAAAAGTAGTTCAGCTTTCGACTTTTTGCCGGAAAGTATCAGAAGGCATCACGTTTTATCTTTATATCCAATAATTCCTTAGGAAAAGTTTTCATAAATATCACAAGATTTTCTTTTAAATAAATAATTACGAAAATTGTTTACTTCTGAGTCGATTTTTTTACATTAGGATTGGCATGCCATTTAGTTTCTTCGTTGCTTTTCCTAAGAGCATTTTCTAATGTGTTTGACTTGAAAGAATATATATTAGGATATTTTAAAGTGATTGAAATAGTTCCATCGGCAAGCACAGAGTGTCCAATGAAGGATTCAATGATTTTAAAATTAAATAGTTCAAAAACAAAGATTAAGCAAACAAAAGAATGAAGCAAAATATAAAGTTATATTGAAAGCTCTGAAACTCTGAAACAGAAGTTTCAAAATTAGTTACAAATGTTGCCTACAGATGGTGCTGTGGTAGTAAAATTCTTCAACTTGAAAATATGTTATAAGTTTGTCCTCTGCAATCATTCGTTGCAATCACACTAACACCTTTCACGTTTACATACGTAACAACGTTTTTCACCTAAAACGGTCCAAAGCCTCATCACTCAGAGCTTCAAAGCACTCTTTATTCATACAGTACAGTGTACAGTGCCATCTGTTGGCAACATTTGTAAATAATTTTGAAAATGTATTATCAGATTTTTACAGCCTTCAAAATAACTATACTTTCATTTTCATTATTCTATCGATCTTTGTTTTTGAGTTATTTAATTTTAAGATCAGCGAGTCCTTCGCTGGATATCCTGTATGTTATGAATGTTATTATTTGGGTGAGAATATGGACTCGATTTATTTTAGGATTCTGTGAGTAGTACACGTACAAAATGTCTAGAAATACCCTTCGGAAAATATTCCAACTTGAAAAATGTTATTCTCTCTTAAATCCAAATGATCTAGAATGTTGTGGTGACAGTGTACAGTGCCACCTGTTGGCAACATTTGTAACTAATTTTGAAAATTTATTATCACTTTTTTACAGCCTTCAAAATAACTATACTTTTAGTTTCATTATTCTATCGATCTTTGTTTTTGAGTTATTTAATTGTAAGATCAGGGAGTCCTTCGCTGGATATCCTTTATGTTATGAATGTTATTATTTGGGTGAGAAAAGGGACTCGATTTATTTTACGATTCTGTGAATAGTACAGGTACAAAATGTCTAGAAAGACCCTTCGGAAGATATTCCAACTTGAAAAATGTTATTCTCTCCTAAATCCAAATGATCTAGAATGTTGTGGTGACAGTGTACAGTGCCACCTGTTGGCAACATTTGTAACTAATTTTCAAAATTTATTATCAGATTTTTACAGCCTTCAAAATAACTATACTTTTAGTTTCATTATTCTATCGATCTTTGTTTTTGAGTTATTTAATTGTAAGATCAGGGAGTCCTTCGCTGGATATCCTTTATGTTATGAATGTTATTATTTGGGTGAGAAAAGGGACTCGATTTATTTTACGATTCTGTGAATAGTACAGGTACAAAATGTCTAGAAAGACCCTTCGGAAGATATTCCAACTTGAAAAATGTTATTCTCTCCTAAATCCAAATGATCTAGAATGTTGTGGTGACAGTGTACAGTGCCACCTGTTGGCAACATTTGTAACTAATTTTGAAAATTTATTATCAGATTTTTACAGCCTTCAAAATAACTATACTTTTAGTTTCATTATTCTATCGATCTTTGTTTTTGAGGTATTTAATTGTAAGATCAGCGAGTCCTTCGCTGGATATCCTGTATGTTATGAATGTTATTATTTGGGTGAGAATATGGACTCGATTTATTTTACGATTCTGTGAGTAGTACATGTACAAAATGTCTAGAAATACCCTTCGGAAGATATTCCAACTTGAAAAATGTTATTCTCTCCTAAATCCAAATGATCTAGAATGTTGTGGTGACAGTGTACAGTGCCACCTGTTGGCAACAATTGTAACTAATTTTGAAAATTTATTATCACTTTTTTACAGCCTTCAAAATAACTATACTTTTAGTTTAATTATTCTATCGATCTTTGTTTTTGAGTTATTTAATTGTAAGCTCAGGGAGTCCTTCGCTGGATATCCTTTATGTTATGAATGTTATTATTTGGATGAGAAAAGGGACTCGATTTATTTTACGATTCTGTGAATAGTACACGCATAAAATGTCTAGAAAGACCCTTCCGAAGATATTCCAACTTGAAAAATGTTATTCTCTCCTAAATCCAAATGATTTAGAATGTTATGGTGACTGTAAACAGTGCCACCTGTTGGCAACATTTGTAACTAATTTTGAAAATTTATTATCAGATTTTTACAGCTTTCAAAATAGCTATACTTTCAGTTTCATTGGTTATGACAATGATAAATCCTTCATAACTGACCTATCATGGAATATTATATTGAAGACTAAGTATAAATAATCAGTTGAATTTCAAACTGATTAACAAATAATTAATTTAATTATATTTTTATTGGAATCGGTTTCGAAACACAAAATCTTTTCAAACAGAAAATGTGTGTTTGTAAGCATCGAATGTTGGCGATACACTTTGTATATCAAAGATGAACTCTCATTTAAAATATTTTAGCGACAATTGCAAAATATATTGTTTTGAAAAATTTTCACTAAAAACAATTACGGAAAAATATGATTGTCCATACATTTTACAATATGTATCAGTTCCACTTACATCTATTAAGATAACCTACAAGATACTGAATTAGAATATAAGGGTCTAAAGTCAGTAGCTCTGTAATGTGCAGTTTGTAGAGCGGTATCATATTGTGTTTATTATTTAAAATTAAGTTGCCTTTAAAATTATGTTTTAAAAAATACTTCCCTGAAAATATTCTATTTATCCATTTTTATTTTCTTAAATTATAGTTTTAAATCTTATAGTATCCTTTTAAAAATTTAGGCCTATATCTATGTATCTATGATATTTATGCTGCAAAATTGGACATTTATTTATTACAAATATTTATGAAAAACATTTATTTATTAAGTTTATAACATTTATATGAACATTCATAGTACACCTATAGCCGTAAAGAAAATTTAGTTAGCATATTGAAAAATTAATGTTGCATGCTACATTAAAATAATGCGGCTGAAATTCTTTGCAATGCAAAATTTAAATAACTTACGGAACAACAGATATCTTTACGATAAATTAACCCTTTTAAATTTAAAGTGCATGTTTTTTTTTAGATTTTCAAAAATTTATATACATTTTTTGTCATTCACCGTATTAAATAATATATTAATAAAGATGCATACTGCAGGGCTATTTTATGTTTCATTTTAGATAAAGTATAAAAATTTTATAACAAATCAAATTGTTTCATCAAAACTAATATTTTTATATATAAACTAAAATATTATACTAAATGACAATATGTATAGTTTCCCTTTTAACTATAGAGTATAAAAATTATACTTTACAGTTTATTAGTTAACAGGTATAAGGATTTAGGCAAGCGTCACATTCTGGAAAAAGTTAAATAGTGATATAACCCATAAAAACATCATTTTTAATATAAATCCTTTATATGCACTGCTAATTTTCATGTGCAATTGTAACGAACAACGTAACGAATTGTAATTGACAACGAAGAACAAAAGATCCATTCCGAACTATTTACTAACTTCGTGTTTGACCCCAAAACTTGATTGAATACATTGTCATCCACAATGAGTCTATTTTCTACGATTCAACTCGATTGGATAACGGAAAATGGGTTAATTAACCATCCGAAGATTTTGCTTCGCCAATCTTAATAGGGGAAAGTTTCAGTCATTTAATATCGCCATATTAAACAACATGTTTAGATTAAGCTTGTTACTTGGGTTAATAGAACGTGAGTAAAAGCTAATAAATCTGATCTAAGGCAATTAAAACATATTTAAAAGAAGCCTTTGGGGGACAGTCCCAAAACTTGATAGAAACTATGGTCATCGACAACGAGTATACAAGTCAAGTTTCAAAGTTTCAGTTTGATTGGATGATGGAAGTATGCTTATTAGTAATAGCAAGCACCAATTGAAGAGTGAGTAAATTGATCTTTTAGTGATAGAGACAGCCCATAAAACTTGATAGAATACAATCTTATCGACAATTAATCGATCGGTGAAATTTCAGCTCGATTGAATGACGGCGAGTTGGTTTATTCGTATTGCGAAACGATAACAGAAGAGTGTGTAAACGCGGCCCTTTAGTGATAGTGACAACACCCAAAACTTGATATAATGCAACTTTACCGACAACGATTCTATCCGTCAAATTTCAGTGTGATTGGATGGCGGCAAGTTGGTTTATTAATATTCCTAAGATAGAAGCCTGTGTAAAAGCGACATTTTAGTGACAGTGACAGCCCCCGAAATTTGAGAGAATGCATTGTCATTGACATCGAATCTATCTGCCGAATTTCAGCCCGATTGGATTACCTTGTGTTAATTTGGCCTCCCCAGATTTCCCCAACAGGCAAAAACATACCCATCCCCACACACAAAATTGAAGTAATTATAAAGCATTTTAAAAAGAATCACTTTCAGCCCAATTCTTGAAAATCCATCTCTTTAACAAATAAATAAACTGTATTAACCCTTTGCACTCGTAATTATGCTGTAGAAAGTTAGCAAATAACTCGGAATTTTTTTTTATATTAGATCAAGAAGAATTTTTTTGATGGAAATGTGTTCCAATTTAAATAGAAGGTTTACCATCTTTAAATTAAAAATTTATAAATATAGCCCCTGAAAACACCCCTTGACCTAGGATGGAAATGTGGTCACATAATATTTTATTTTTCAACGTGTCAAAATAATTTATTGAAACTACTAAGAATACTAAAGGGGACGTAACAGTCTTCGACGAAATTTAAAAACAGTATTTACATCCAACTTCAATGTCCTATAAATTATTTAATTTTCAATATATATGCACATTTTTTACACAGGATTTATTGTTGAATATTTGTTAATATAGTAATTGTGTAAAAATAATCAAAAAATTGAATAATTTAATTTTATAAACATTTTTTGAACGATGAAATTTTTTTAGATTTAAAAAATAGTCATTTGCCTTGGTACACTTAAAAAAAATCTATTTTATATTTCATATTAATTTTTGTGTAACATATTATACAGAAGTGAGTTTTATATTGTAGATCTAAAATATTTACTATAAATATGTATATATATATTTTATTATGGATTTTATGTCGAAAAAAAAGTTATTTTTAGTGCATACAAAATGAAATATTTTTTTTTAGTAAATTTCAAAAGCACTATTGCTTTAAAAAATAGGTCAGCAAATTAATTCAAATGTTTACTTAATATTGGTATTTTTTGAATAAGTATTTATAGATTATTTTCTTTATAAAGTGTACCAAGGCAAATGACTATTTTTTAAATCTAAAAAATTTCATCGTTCAAAAAATGTTTATAAAATTAAATTATTCAATTCTTTGATTATTTTTACACAATTACTATATTAACAAATATTCAACAATAAATCCTGTGCAAAAAATGTGCATATATATTGAAAATTAAATAATTTATAGGACATTGAAGTTGGATGTAAATACTGCTTTTAAATTTCGTCGAAGACTGTAACGTCCCCTTGTATATTACACTACACCGCATTAACCCTTTGCACTCCGCTGTGCCCTCTCAGGTGACATTAAAGTTTATTAGTGATTTCGGAGAATTAACTTTTCCAGCACAACTTTTTGAGAAATACATGTTATCCTGAAGTTTTCTCTTGAAATGTCACAAGAAATCAATTCAAAATATGGTAAAATTACCATGATGTATAGAAAATCATTTGAGCGGGGTTTTGTGTCAAAAGAGAACGTGAGAAGTGTAGTGTCGGTTCACGACGGTCCGAGCACTTCTCTGCTCCACTTGAAAGGAGCAATAAGGTTGGTTGGTTGGTTGTATTCAGATTATCTGGCGCCGTCAACAACACGAGGGCTATAATGCGCCTAAACATTCGTCATTAGACAAGCCAACATACATTTACAAACACCCATGCCTTACACGGGACTCGAACCCGCAACCTCGCGGTCTAGAAGCTAGCACGCTAACCACTGTACCGTTTGGTCGGCGAAGCAATAAGGAGAGTTTGTCGATGGTTGGGTTTGTTGAAATTTACTGGCGCAAAGGCAAGATGCGATGTCCCCTATACGGGGACATACGAGCGCAACGGTAAAACGAGTTATGTCCCCCATACGGGGACATACGAGTGCAAAGGGTTAAAAAGTTTTTCATAAAAGAATAATTTTGTGTAGCATAAACGTTGAAAGTTCTATAATTAAAACCACTTTCATCTGTAAAATCGTATTTTGCATTAACACCTTTTTTGCCTGTTCTATTTAGTTTGGGTGAACCCTTTTCATTGAGAAAATATACTTTTACTTTAAAATGTTATAAATACATTTGCACCATGCATACTCAAAATACAGAGCTTTGAGCTTTAACGCTGACTTATAAAAGCTCAAAACTAACGATTTTTAAAGGAATTTCAGATTCTTTCCCACTTTCATGTCAGAAAGCATCAAAAGGTATCACACTAATGATCGTACCTTATCCTGATATTCAAAAACCCGTTAGGCTAGTTCTCCGGAAAATGCTTTCCCTTATAAACGAAACACTACCAAAGTTGTTCACTTATAAGTTAAGCTTTTGAAATTTAAAATGGCATGATGTTTATTTAAACTGTATTTAAAAGTAGTTGCTTATTTCAACTATACTTACAAGTATTTCGCTAATGTGTTTGCTTTAAAGGACAGTTGAAGGTTTTTTTTAGTGTGATTTAAATAGTTCTGTTGACAAGTGTGGTTATAGTGTTATTGCTGGGGTGATAACAGAGTAAGTTTATGCAAAATTGATTTTATCCGATTTATAGTCGCTACAGTCAAGGATTTTGTAACTAAAAAAAAATAAAAATATTTAAAATATTGTATCTTGAATTCCAAAGAGTAATTCTTATAACATTAGTTGTTGTGTGACTTTATACAGGGTGAAGATTAGTCTAGGTATAGTAAAGTGTCAATGTGCTACTAGATGTGACCTTTTACAGAGCCACCTGGTGTAGAACAACATAATTACCGTTCATATTTCAAACACTGTACAAGATATGGAAAAAAAGTGAATCACAAAGTTGTTACTTATAAAGCTTAACTTATAAGTTGTTCCCTTATAAGTTAAGCTCATCATCAGTTTAGTACAAAAATACACTTTGTAGACGTGAATACTAAAAATAGAATGCTAAAAACTTACATATTAGGAAATTGTTAAGCATATGATTATTGCAAAAACAATGCAAATTTATGACTAATACTCGCAGCCTAGATGCTAGCACTCTAACCACTATACCGTTTGGTCGGCTAAAAATCAGTAACTATAGTTACAATTAACAGAAAAAAAAGAAGAAAACAAAATTGTACTTTAACACATTTCCTTAAGTTGTAAATGTTGTGCTTATTTTAAGAAATCTAATTATCCACCTTTTTAATATTCCTATTAATATCTTTCATAGATAAATGAAATTTGCTTTCCGAAACAGAGCGCTTTGACTTATTTGTGGGCATTATTGAAAGATAGTGGGAAGAAGTGTTTCCAGCAGAAACGATAAGTGGAAGAATTTTAAATCCCCCTGAGGAAAGAAAACACAAACAAACTCCTCGCTTTTCGAAACCGATGTTCTACAAGATAAGCTAGTGGAAAGTTTATAAATCAAATTTACAGCAACAAGAAGGATTACGCGGGACTCGAACCCGCAACATTGCAGCCTAGAAGCTAGCACTCTAACCACTATACCATTTGGTCGGCTAAAAATCACTAACTATAGTTACAATTAACAGAGAGAAAAAAAAAAGAGAAAAAAAAATAATTGTATTTTAACACATTTCCTTAAGTTGTAAATTTTGTGCTTATTTTAAGAAATCTAATTATCCACCTCTTTAATATTCCTATTAATATCTTTCATAGATAAATGAAATTTGCTTTCCGAAACAGAGCGCTTTGACTTATTTGTGGGCATTATTGAAAGATAGTGGGAAGAAGTGTTTCCAGCAGAAACGGTAAGTGGAAAAATTTTAAATCCCCCTGAGGAAAGAAAACACAAACAAACTCCTCGCTTTTCGAAACCGATGTTCTACAAGATAAGCTAGTGGAAAGTTTATAAATCTAATTTACAGCAACAGGAAGGATGCCATAAAGCATTGCTTCAACTGAGTTCGCTGAGGGTTTGGACAAACCAGAAATGGGGATTAAAATTTTCTGAGTTGAATTAAAACTAACTGAAATTATGTTTACAATGATTAATTTCAAAAAGTAATTTTCAAACCAAAATTTTATGAAATTTGACGATAGATAACAAAGTAGAAATTACAATTATATAAGAAATATTTTATGGAATAATTTAGTTGAGACTTCTATTTCAATTATTTCAAAGATAAATGAATTAAAATGTTCAAAATAGGTTTTAGAATATAAAATGAATTCTCGAAAAATTCTTCGCTGTTAGAGCTATTGTCTCAACTGAAATTTTGTTGACAATGATTAATTACAAAAATGAATTTTCAAACCAAAATTTTATGAAATTTGACGATAGATAACAAAGTAGAAATACAATTATATAAGAAATATTTTACGGAAAAATTTAGTTGAGACTTCTATTTCAATTAATTCAAAGATAAATGAATTAAAATGTTTAAAATAGGTTTTAGAATATAAAATGAATTCTCGAAAAATTCTTCGCTGTTAGAGCTATTGTCTCAACTGAAATTATGTTGACAATGATTAATTACCAAAAATTAATATTCAAACCAAAATTTTATGAAATTTGACGATAGATAACACAGTACAAATTACAATTATATAAGAAATATTTTATGGAATAAATTAGTTGAGACTTCTATTTCAATTAATTCAAAGATAAATGAATTAAAATGTTCAAAATAGGTTTTAGAATATAAAATGAATTCTCGAAAAATTCTTCGCTGTTAGAGCTATTGTCTCAACTGAAATTATGTTGACAATGACTAATTACCAAAAATTAATATTCAAACCAAAATTTTATGAAATTTGACGATAGATAACAAAGTAGAAATTACAATTATATAAGAAATATTTTATGGAATAATTTAGTTGAGACTTCTATTTCAATAAACTCAAAGATAAATGAATTAAAATGTTCAAAATAGGTTTTAGAATATAAAATGAATTCTCGAAAAATTCTTCGCTGTTAGAGCTATTGTCTCAACTGAAATTTTGTTGACAATGATTAATTACAAAAATGAATTTTCAAACCAAAATTTTATGAAATTTGACGATAGATAACAAAGTAGAAATTACAATTATATAAGAAATATTTTATGGAATAATTTAGTTGAGACTTCTATTTCAATAAACTCAAAGATAAATGAATTAAAATGTTCAAAATAGGTTTTAGAATATAAAATGAATTATCGAAAAATTCTTCGCTGTTAGAGCTATTGTCTCAACTGAAATTATGTTGACAATGATTAATTACAAAAATGAATTTTCAAACCAAAATTTTATGAAATTTGACAATAGATAACAAAGTAGAAATTACAATTATATAAGAAATATTTTATGGAATAATTTAGTTGAGACTTCTATTTCAATTATTTCAAAGATAAATGAATTAAAATGTTCAACATAGGTTTTAGAATATAAAATGAATTCTCGAAAAATTCTTCGCTGTTAGAGCTATTGTCTCAACTGAAATTTTGTTGACAATGATTAATTACAAAAATGAATTTTCAAACCAAAATTTTATGAAATTTGACGATAGATAACAAAGTAGAAATACAATTATATAAGAAATATTTTACGGAAAAATTTAGTTGAGACTTCTATTTCAATTAATTCAAAGATAAATGAATTAAAATGTTCAAAATAGGTTTTAGAATATAAAATGAATTCTCGAAAAATTCTTCGCTGTTAGAGCTATTGTCTCAACTGAAATTATGTTGACAATGATTAATTACCAAAAATTAATATTCAAACCAAAATTTTATGAAATTTGACGATAGATAACACAGTACAAATTACAATTATATAAGAAATATTTTATGGTATAATTTAGTTGAGACTTCTATTTTAATTAATTCAAAGATAAATGAATTAAATGTTCAAAATAGGTTTTAGAATATAAAATGAATTCTAGAAAAATTCTTCACTGTTAGAGCTATTGTCTGTCTATCAGTATAACAGTTCCCGCCACAAAGCCTAGATGGTGATATTCGGTATCGAAATAAGATTCTTCGATTTGTAAGCTGGACATTAATATACAAAAAGATTAGAATTCAGAAAATGTGAAATTGTCTTTCTCCTGAAGTCATCCAAAAATAGTATCGTTTCCAAAGCAACCGATATAGCTAGGCAAACATGCAGGAGCTATTCTTTTGATAGACAGACAATAGTTATCAAAAAAATTTCAAAATAACTTTTACTTTATTTTTTAAATATAGGACTTTGTATTTGTTTAATAGCACTTCAAGCAATTTTCGATTGTGTAGTAGTTAAGGTATCAGGCTAGTGGTCAGTACGTGCGTTGTTCAAAACCAACAAGGTACCTTAGAAATTTTATTTTAAACTGAAATTGTTTTTTTATCTCAAAGTTGAAACACCGGTTTTCAGAGCTTTTATAAGCGTACAATGTAATTGAAAAAAAAAAAAAAAAAAAAAAAAAATCGGGTTAATGGCGATGTACAGTAAACCAACTTAAATCCAAGCAAATTACATTTTCTTTTTTTTTTAGTTTTATAAAACATCGATACATTAATACAACCAAACAACATCAGCATACATCTCTCTTTATATAAGCAGGCGGAGCAAACGCATGCCCACACAATGCTGTTAATGCCCATTCCTAAACATTAAGTGGGGACGGATACCAGACCACACTTTTGATTAATTGAAAACAATACCCTTGGGCTTAAGGCCCAATTTAATAATGTTTAATAGTGAAATAAAACAATCAGTAGCACCATATTCTTAGATTGACCAATGAATATTATCTTGTTGTTATCTTAGTCAGAGAGGCGACTGCAATTTTTGGACCCCATCAAACATTATTCTTTATAGAAATTGTAGAAAGTGAGTAGATTACTTATCCACTGGTCTGCCGTGGCAATAATGGCCGAAACTGATCAAAAATTGACTTGGAATGAGTTGAACTAAAATCCGATTGCCAAATATGTCATAACTTATCAAAAAGAGAACACACTTTTTCGTCTGGCAACCCACTACATTTTGATTTTCAATGAGAAAAAACGCAAACGATTTCTGAACTCTGGCTCGGAAAATTTGTATCTTTTAAAAGTAAGCCAAATTGGCAACATCAGTTACGTCATCAGTGACGTAATGTTTATTGCCAATTTGGCTCATTTGTGAAAGATGCAAGTAAGCCATAGCCACACATCCGAATCGTCTGCAACCTTCTTAATTGAAATTAAAGAGTGTGGATTACCAAAAAAAAAAAAAAATGCTCCTTATTTCGCAAGTTATGGCGCATTTGGCGATTGGATTTAGTCAACTTATTAAAAGTCGATTTTTGACCAGTTTCGGCCATTTTTGCCACGGCAGACCAGTGGATTCGTAATCTACTCACTTTTCTCCAATTTCTATAAAAAATTCAGAATGATGTTCGATGGGATCCACAAATTGCAGTCGCCTCTCAATCTATCAGAAATACCACTTTGTTATAGTTTTGAATTTAATTCGGGTACTTCACATACAAAATTAAAAATATATACAGCATCTCAAAAAGTATGCGAAAGGGTCACTTCGATTTGAAAGTCTTCTGCAATTACTTTCGTAAGTTTTTGCATTTTTGTATTATTTTATCGCATTCGATTTCATCTTTTTTTCTTTAAATGTTTGGGGATGGAAAGAATTTTAATAAAGAAACTCTTAGTTTCTAAATGATTCGACTGTTGAATTTCCTGGTAAAGTTTCATTTTTTCCGTTTACTCCTTCTTGTTTTCTTCTTATTATTTGGAACTTTTTAATCTAGAAACTTTTCCGTTGGTAATCTGTCGCATTTATTTTATTTTTATTGATTTTTGCTCTAATTATATAGTTTTAATTGTTGATTTAAAATGTTAAATAATATTTTTCTTCGAATAAGAATGAAAGGCTTGTCAAAAAAAAGTGTATGAAAATCAAGTTTTACAATTGAGGACTAAAAATGGAAAACGACCTAAGTACCAAAAAAATCGAAAATCATTTTTTTTTACAGAAAAATTTCCTAAAGACTAAGCCAAACAAAGTGGAGAACGCCCAAAGTGTGAACTCTAGTACAAAAATAGTTGAAATTAAATCTGAAGTATGTACTTAATTATTGCTTTAAGTACCAGATGCGATAATTTTTCGCCTCTCCTGAAAACTTGTCCTTTTTGGATTTAGGTCGTTTTTCATTTCTAGACCTCTATTAATGGTCTTCATTAGGTTTTACAATTTTCTCAGGTTTTACAATTTTCTCAGGTTTTATAATTGATTCTTCAAGTTTTACATTTGACAGAATTTTCTTCTATGATCCTTCCTTATTCTATGAGAAATTTTAAACTTCAAAAAGTTATTTATCCTAGAGCAAGTAAAGTTCTGTTTTGCATAATATAAAATAAATGTGCACACTTTAAGTTCTGTACCATTTAGTAAAACCTTTTTGCCAATCTTAAAATTTATTATGATCAAAGTACAGTCTGTGAGCTCTGTTACATTAATTTGATCAATATCTCTTTATATAGATATATATGTTTATTTCCTAAATACTAATTCACAACTATAACTTTCCCAAGTGTATTGCTGTGACAATCTAAGTTGTTTTGACAGTCAATATAGGTGAACTCAAGGAGATAACTCAGAGCACTATGTACACATGGATATTTTGGATGATAATGGGTATTAGTTCAGCACAATTCGAAAGCGAATGTATGAATCAATACTCAAAATGGACGCGGTTACCTTGGACGTGGGATATATTTGATTGATTTGATGCTATTGAATAAATAGTTTAAGTACATTGCAAATATGCATTGGGAATATGCAGCCACACCCACTCATATATATATATATATATATATATATATATATATATATATATATATATATATATATAGAAACTCGGCAATTAAAATAAAATATAGAAGATTTACTTAAATATTTGGAAAATTGCTTGATTATTTTTGCGGCAAGTGGGATGGGAATTGGTGCTTTATAGATCTCGTTCCTTTTAATGGCTGACCAATGCAACAAATATTGAAGCTTAGCCTTTTTATAAGGTTATAATTTTAAGTATTTTTTTAAAAAGAGTAAAAGTAAATTTTTCAAATTCAGTGCTTGAAGATTTTCATTTGAATAAACTTTAGAATTGGTAAACTGAGAATACTCACACTTTGAAAACCATGTACAAATGGTGTCTAACTATTCACTCTTTACCATCATTTTGGACCGCATTTATTGGGATAACCCCATATTGATAACAACCTTGATTTGTATTTTTTTAACTACCACATGATTCTTTAACATAAAAATTGTTATAAATACAGAAACTTGGCGAGAAATTGTGTACTTCAAAGGTAAACTCTCCATTTATAAGTTATGCAATAAATTGTTATTGTTGTGAATTATTTATGAAAAGGTACAAAGAAAATAAATTTTGTTATCTAAATATTTTTCTGTATGGGTCAGCCTCATTGGCAACTATTCAGGGTCTCCTAAAACAGACTGGACAGGGTCCAAGGAGGTCAATATCATGAAAGCTCCGCAACATTTAGTTTACAAAATGGAATTTAGCATTGCGTTCAGTATTTTATTTCAAGAAGAAACAACACTTTTGAAGAAAATGTTTAGCTGGAATAACCTGCGATTGTATAATTAATCACACAAAACTTAAAAACTCCACGGGAGACATCTTAAGGTATACTCGTACCTTAAGATATTGGAAAAAAATCTTCAAAATATCATAATTTGTTTTATTACCAAAAGCGATTCTGTAGATATTGAGGAACATGAGGTCCTAATTGGGTGATCGTAGCAGAGAGCGAACATCATATTTATACATTTATACTCATATAATCGAACTCACTAGTTTCCCTTTTCAATACAGCCTACCAAACGGTATAGTGGTTAGCGTGCTAGCTTCTAGACCGCGAGGTTGAGGGTTCGAGTCCAGTGTTGGCATGGGTGTTTGTAAATGTATGTTGGCTTGTCTAATGACGAATGTTTCGGCTCATTATAGCCCTCGTGTTGCTGACGGCGCCAGATAATCTGAATACAACCAACCAACCTTTTTCAATACAATTGTAATATTTAAACACGTTTTCCTCAGAATTGTGTTGGCATTGTTTCATATAAACCTAGAGTGTTGATTTATTTTTTATTTATTCTTCTGAAATTAGTAAACAAAAGTATGTTGAGTTTTTTTTTTAAATAAGTGCCGCCTTTTTTTAAATATATATTTTAATAAGTATGTATAAATTAAAAAAAAAAAAAATATTTAATTGAAAAAATGGATTTTGTTTGGATGAAATTTTAGTACATTCAACAAAAGGTTTTATGAAACAATTTATTTTCATACTTTTACAAATATCTCAACATACTTCTCTTAAAAATAGTTCAATAATGTTGCAGAAAAAAATAATCAGACCTGAATTTTAAAAAAATTAAATAATAGTAGGCTTTTATAAAGTTTTTTAAAAATGTTATAAAATGCCACTTTTTTCTTTTATAAAATAAAAATTAAATATTTTATCATAAACCGAAATTCCCCCACCCCCCTTCAATGTTTTTTTCCCTTCTTTTTTATTCGTGGTTTTCAACTAAGTACTAAATTTGAAGTATCTAAATTGAATAATTAAAAATTAAGCCCTATGGATTACGGGTCAACCTTAACAATTAAAATAAGCCCTTCTGTAACAAGCACCATCTTGTCTATTAATATTTGTAAAGTGCTAATCATTGAAAATTGGATTTGAGACGAGCGATTACCTTTACTTAGGGTCACGGACTGAGTTCTGAAAGCAAAAAATTACACTGCATTAACTTACTCCTGTACGCAGAAGAAATATGGAAGAATTTCAGCACCAACTTTTCCCACTGAAATCAGAGTTTGGTTTAATTTAATTTGGTTTAGTTTGCTGTGTTCTGTCTGTCTATTTCTGCCACTATGAAGTTCTTATCACAGTCAGATACTCATCGTAATATTAAATAATAATGTCGTGACTTACTTGTAATAAAATGTGGGTAAACTTATCTTAATTGAACAAAAAAGGCAAAATAGTAGATGTTAATCTTCATGAACGAATGGAAAAAGCATGTGGAAGTAATTGAGAATTATTTGATTTGGTAGTTGATGGAGGATGATACCCAGTAGGATGATAGGCCAAAAAATATTTTTTATTTATAGATCGTAATTGATAATATTTTGCTTAAAGTACTTATAAATAAACAATAATTTATTCCTGAACAATACTATGTGTATAAAATAAAGTATTACGAAATGTAACTGTACATTTTTTTTAAAGCGATCACTTATTTTACACTTATCACTTATTTATTTTTTAATGCACTGTAATTTTTGATTGAAATAAGTTTTAGTGTATTTTCTAAAACATTTTTTTTATTCGTTTTGTCAACTATAAACAGTCGTATCGTGAAACTAAATATTGCTTAAATGACCATACCACTCTAAGTAGTAGGCATAAATACAAATAGTATACAAACATATTTTAACAGTAAATGAAACGTTAGTCATTAACCTTCTGAGGGTCACGGGCGTATATATCCGTCATTTGATCCTCAGTTTTTCCAGCATTACACAACCTTTTTAAATTTATAAATAAAATGTAAAATAAAATATTTTTCAAATATTTTTATCAGGATGATACTTTAAAACCTACTTAAAACAAAATAAATAAAAAATAATTTAAAAATATTATATATTTGGATCAGAAATAAAATTTAAATATTATTGCAGGGAAAACAACTGTATAATTTCGCCCATTCCCTTGACGCTCAGAGGGTTAACACAATTTCCTTGAAATATAATTTGAGAAGATGCTTTATCAATAATATAATCATTCAGATAGATTTTCCATTTAGTAAATGTTGGCTGCTGAAACTAAATTAATCTGTAAAAAAGAATATTTGCGAGCAACTTTTTTTACAATTTAAAAAATGCACTAAGAGTTTTTTATTATTTTGTTAGCATTGTAAAAATATTGTGTGCTATGGCTGAGAGAAATAAATTGCCACCAAATTATCTCGTCTTATCCTATTCTACATTCTTTTTAACTCACAACTTAATTATATTTTAAATAGATACCCTTTTCCTAAGAAATGTTTTGAGAAAGAAATTTAGCATAATAAAAATGTATGTTTCATAAATTTTTATTACGTACACATTTTACTAGAGGGACTTAACATGAGCAGAAAGAAGAGATACGTTTTTTGCAAAACAACATTCTTAATTTATGCGATGCCTTAGAAATAATGCACTTCTTTGATAAACGTTATCATAAAGAACATATCTACAGACTGAAAAATAAAGCGACGTCACTAAAATACAAATATGGCTATTCCCATTAATAATTTTACAAGAATATCTTAAAGCAGCAAGTCCTGATTTCTGAAGAAATTGCTTAAGATTTTGACATTCATGGAAAGTAAATTTTGAACTTTATAAAAAAAAATAACACTAGCATAAAATGTAATATTACATTATATTTAGTTTTTGGCTACATAATGTATATTTTATATAACTGCATCAATGATAAAATAAAGATGATAGTATTAAACATCTAAAGTATGTAGATACATTTATGTTTAAATTTATTTAAGTGGAACAGTAATGTAAAATCTATGACAAACAGTGCATCATTTATAAGTACATTCTTTAATATCCTGAGGGTATTGTAAAATGTTATTGGAAACAAGTTATATGTATATAGTCTATCAATTATTATAAACTAATTAATTTTTTTATATACATGTATTATATACATGTTTAAAAACATGTATAATAATATTTTAAAAACATGTATATTAATATATTGAAAACATGTATATTAATATATTAAAAATATGTATATTAATATATTAAAAACATGTATATTTATAAACTAAAAACATGGATATTAATATGTTAAAAACATGCATAACAATATATTAAAACATGTATATTAATCTATTAAAAACATGTACATTAATATGTTCAAAACATGTATATTAATGTATTAAAAACATGTATAGTAATATCTATGTTTTTAATAGAAGTAATGATTAAAATAGTCTTCAGTGGTCTCATAACAAAGTCAGAATGTTATGTTATCGAGCCAGTGTGCTGCCATAAGACTGGTGAGAAAAAATAATGGTGGCTTATGTTAAAGTTCAGAATGCCCTATTGTTGATTTGGTGAGAGAGAACGGTATTTTTTAAGTTATCAGTGCATCATCATCATCTGGACCAAGCTAAAAATTATGAGCAGAAATTATGAGCAGAAATTGAAGATGTTTTTGACAATGTTACGGCACATTATGGCCTTTGTGTAGCTCTTGAAACCCAAAATTCAGAACAACCAAACCAATAAATACAAGTCAATTCTTAACTTTTAAACACATTAAAGTACATGGTTATGAAACTATTGTTTGTAAGAAGTGAAAATATGAACCATAACTATATATACCAGTAATTGTATTCTAAAGTTGGTTGAGTTGAAAATAACTATTTTGCATAAATTAATATTTTGAAATAAATCGTTGTTACCCAAAATTATATTAAGTCTCCCAACCCATATAAATAAACAAATAAATAAAAAAAAATCGAATATTTATATAAGTATGATATTTTAAAAATTCAAATTCTTAAATTTGACATCAGACTTAGAATCTTTGTTTTTAGACATACCTTTATCAAAAATGTCAACTTTCATTTTAATTAACCCCATAACTATATACCAGTAATTTTTTTCTAAAGTTAGTTGAGTTGAAAATAACTATTTTGCATAAATTAATATTTTGAAATAAATCGTTGTTACCCAAAATTATATTAAGTCTCACAACCCATATAAATAAACAAATAAATAAAAAAAAATCGAATATTTATATAAGTATGATATTTTAAAAATTCAAATTCTTAAATTTGACATCAGACTTAGAATCTTTGTTTTTAGACATACCTTTATCAAAAATGTCAACTTTCATTTTAATTAACCCCATAACTATATACCAGTAATTTTTTTCTAAAGTTAGTTGAGTTGAAAATAACTATTTTGCATAAATTAATATTTTGAAATAAATCGTTGTTACCCAAAATTATATTAAGTCTCCCAACCCATATAAATAAACAAATAAATAAAAAAAAATCGAATATTTATATAAGTATGATATTTTAAAAATTCAAATTCTTAAATTTGACATCAGACTTAGAATCTTTGTTTTTAGACATACCTTTATCAAAAATGTCAACTTTCATTTTAATTAATTTTGCTAGTTATTTTAAATAACTCAAAATACTTGCCAGAAATAAATCTTTGAAAATAAAGATTACACAGGCTTACGTTTCTTAAACAAAAGTGAGTGGGAATTCACATTTTTAAATTAATGGAAATAGTTATAAAGTCCAATTACGCTTCTTTATAAAATATAAACACGCTTACAGTAATTAAAACTTCATCTGAAGTCTTCACCAAAAGTTCACCGATATGAAGCAGCTTTCTTTGAGGTTGAATCCAAATGAATCATAAAAGTCACAGTGGTTCAATCTCTACAAATAAATATTAACTCTCATGCCACTATTATTCTAATGTATAATAAACTTTCAAGAAATAAATATCCTATTTGCTTTCTTCAGAAAAGAAAGATTGAGTAAATATTGGATTATAAAAAGTTTTATCAATGACTTTCGCATCAATATAACCTCATCTAGAAGTTCCGTTTTTCGTATTAAAAATGAGAATATTTACAGAAGAAAAAAAATTATGATTTGAATAGCTTGAGTTATTTATCGTTTGTATTCATGATGGTTATTTTTAGAGTGTTTTATATTGTATACGGATTTTTCTCTTGCGAATTATGATAAAATGCTGTAGTTGATATGCGCATATGTTATTTAAATCCTATCCAATTATAAGTAATACTTTTAATTAATTGTTAAAACTTTTCGATTCAAGAATCTACGATTTCCTTTTATATTCTTACATAGTATTTTGCGTTTTAGATGCGTGTTAGTGAAAGAAGGTTGGTGCAGTATCCTGTTCTAATGCTCATTTACAGTGAAACTTTAGGTAAGTTTAAATTATCTTTCTTGTCTGAATTGCCGGTATATTATTTGTATATATTTATTATTTATAGTTATACATTATATATGAGGCATTGTGGATAGAAAGGTGAACACAACAAATGGTTGTTCTCAGAAAAACACGTTTGAAAAGTTTTCCATAAGGCAATTTAAATGCATCTTAGTACAAGTCTCTGCGTATTTTGATAATTTGATAAGTAAAGAATGGCGAACTCAACATGAAAAATATACCTATAGAATCTGTGACCGGTTTGGAATCGGTTCGTGAGTTTTTTATTTACCTAATATTGAATTTGCCTTTCGTATCCGAAATGCCTCATATCTTTTTGTATGTATTACTTAATATGCATTTTAATCTTTTACTTATTCCATATAATTACTGCCCATTGTTGAGTCACTAATATCAATGTATATTTTTGAAATTTTTTTCTGAAAAGCTGGATATAAAATTCTTCATTACAAATATTTAAATTTATTCTATAAGTTACTGGATCAAATTCAATAAGAAATAAAAGAATATAAAGTTTTAATTAACATCTTAAGAATCTTTATTGAAACCCAAAGCGTTAAAATATAGATTTTTCTTTTTAAAGTCTATATATATATTAAACCAAATAAATATATGCTCTTTTAAACGGATTTAAATAAAGAAACCTTCTCCTTGAATTTAACCCGAAACTTCTTTGGAAGTGTTATTTTCTCCGTCCATTTTTGAAACTGAAAAACAACTTAGCAGCTGAAATTTTAAAATTTCATTCCAATTTAACGTTTTTCGTCCCTTTCACAAGAATACTTTTATTTTTATATTTTATTTCAAAAATAAAAGTTTCGAATGTCTACAGTCTCGATAAAGATTCAGAATTTTCATCTGAGAATGAAATGGAATTTTCGATTGGAAAATCTTGGAATAGCATTTCGACGGTTGTATTTCTTCGAGCTTAATTTTCACATTTAATATGTTAGACTCATTCAAGGTAATCTAGTGGAATATTTGCTCTCTTTATCATTCCTAAAATAGGAATAATTCTAAAAATATGAGCAATAAGTTTATACGTGGAAAAAAATAGAATATTTTATTCTCATTTATATTTTTTTATTCCCCATATTAAATATCCCGTTTCGGATGTTTCATAAAGATATGAATGAAAGCGGAAAGCACTCTATTTTAGTTGAAATATAGCAAAAGAAATATTTTATTATGATTTTTATAATAAAAGAATAAAGAAAGAAAATATTAAATATTATATAATTTCATTATGAAATTTTTGTAATTAATAGGAATAATTCTAAAAATATGAGCAATAAGTTTATACGTGGAAAAAAATAGAATATTTTATTCTCATTTATATTTTTTTATTCCCCATATTAAATATCCCGTTTCGGATGTTTCAGAAATATATGAATGAAAGCGGAATGCACTCTATTTTAGTTGAAATATAGCAAAAGAAATATTTTATTATGATTTTTATAATAAAAGAATAAAGAAAGAAAATATTAACTATTATATAATTTCATTATGAAATTTATCTAATTTTTTGACATTATTTGTTTTTCTATGTCATAACACTTTAGGAAATACAGGATTAAATTCATAAAATTTTCAATTATTTTTTTATTATTTAAAAAAAATATTAATTTATTCATTTATTGATAGATCATAAAATAATAAACTCTACCTCAATTAAACTTTTAAAATTGAATTAATAGCACCATGGTAGTTGATTTTCATCCATCCTATTTTAAAACATAAAGTCTAATTTTTGTTGTTGTTGTTGATATTTTCCTCGTCTTTTAAAGTTTGAACCAATATAGCTATCAAAATGAATATTATAACTGCATGAAAAGTGTTACATTCGTACATATTTCTAAATATATTTCTTTAATTTTGATTTTTTAAAATATGAATAGTTTTAAAAATTCTAGATTTTTTTAAATTGGAGAAATATTATTTGAAGTTTTGGAGTTGAGCGTTTTTTAAAAAACTTAAAATGTTGTTTAAGAAAAATTAAATAGAAAATTATTTCTATGAATTTTCTTGGGTCATTAAGTATTCAACACATCTATTATTAAACTGTCGTACAATGGATCAAAAAATTTTAAACTTATATCAAAAATAAAAATAATTAAAATTTTACACAAATAAAATTTTAAAAAATTGAAATGCCGTGAATACGGGCTACTTTGGCCCTGGGGTCCTTCTTTGGCCAAAACTGAGAAAAAAATATAACGTTCTCTGCTAACCTTCAGAAAGCAATTTTTTAATTAATTTCGACAGGAGCATCATTCATAGCAGAAACTGTCGAAATTAATTTAAAAATTGCTTCCTGAAGGTTTTCAGAGAGCGTTATATTTTTTTCCTCAGTTTTGGCCAAAGAAGGGATTGGCAACGATTGGCAATTCGATTGGCAACACCCACTTTTTCCTGTCGCAAAATGCTCAGCGCAAGCGAAAACATTAATAGCGTTGGAACGGTACGTGTACCACAAAAATTGTGCACGGTGAGCGACCTCCATATGCCCCGATCGTGTTTCTGTTGACCGTTCGCAGAGTTGTGTTTTGTGAGTGCATAACTCGTCCGTTTTTTTTTTATACTAGAACCATTGCAACGTTCTTTAGGGTTTTCGCTTGCGCTTAGATTTTACAATAGGAGAAAGTAGGTGCTACCATTCGAAAATTTCGAGTTTCTGTAACTAAACCGTAACACTGAACACCTCTTTGTTGCCATTCACATAATTTCGAGCTCATACCTCTGAATATCTATACCTGAAATCGCATCCCGATCTGTTGAAAGGAACGAACCTAAAGGTATATATATCGGCAAAGTTATTTCATGACCACCCTGTGGGTCCGTACCCCCAGTAATGACCACCCTGTATCTATTCATATGCAAAGCTGGTAATCCACAAATATTTCATATATAAAGCAAGTACTATTTTTTTAATATGCCTATGCATGTTTTTGTTCTCAAATTAAAACTAATAGATACAGTACGCAAAAAAAAAAAAAAAAAAAAAAAAACAGAACAATGGCTATATCTTTGGTTCTAATTATCGTAGAATCTTGCGGTTTGCACCAACATGTTTTGCTTACGATTTCTGTATATTTAATGCAATTTTTTCTCTTAAGGTGCCATTTACTAAGTAAATGTAACGCTATCTTTGAAAATTTCAATACGAAACCCTATTTTTTATCATTTCATTCGATTTCGAATACATCATTTACTTCATATACCAAATTTCAATTTATTATGTTGAAAAACACGTCACTTATGAGCAAAGATGTTTAGACGATGTTTTGACCGATCTTCAGGGAGAATTTCCATAAAACGAAAGATATTTTTAAGGTACTACTTCACATCGGAAGAAAACGAACGTTCAGTACGGCTTGTTTCACAACGTTAAGAAATACAAATATTAGTCTAAAATTGCATAGAAACTACTTGGATTTATTGTGTCATGTTTAAGATTAATGCAAAAATAGCAATTGCAAAAGTAACGTAATTTATTTACAAGATTAAAGATGTGCATTCTTCACACGAAATAAATTAAATATCGAAAACTGTAATTGCAGAAGTATTGCGTATACTACTGATGATTAGAAAATTGATAAATATAAAATGTAGGCATTAGTAAACAGTATTCAACAAAGAAATTTTTTTTTCTTACAGGAACATTACACTGTACACAGAAATGTTTAAATTATTTATTAAATGAAAAAATCATGTTTTTCAGCACTATAAATAAATACTTTTTCTTGGAGTGGAAAAGAAAAATTCTACTTGGAGGAAACAAACAGGATTGTATCTAATCTCTCTACAATAATGCATCATGGTATTTAATGTTTCTCTCTATACCATGAGTGGTATATCAATCTAACGTTCTTGTCACATACGCCATTTTGCGTTTAGAGCAATATTCACTTTAAAACAACCGTCGATCGTATTTTATTAATCTCGAAAATAACAAACGCAAGAAAAAGATTTGATGGTCCACCAGAAAAAGTTATGAAATTTAGTGGTTGCCGCTTTACCCCCCCCCCCCTCCCTCCCACCCCATCTCCCCTTTTCCCCATAGCAGTCAGTACTTGGCACTCCCAATGCAATGGGTACAAAGGGGCTCAAACATTTGAAATAAGAATATTTATAAATAAATCTAGTCTGCCAAGTTATGATTGTCTATCCACAATTTTTTTTTTTTAGGTGACGGCTGTTTCTACCCCGTTTTGTTCTCATTTATACCAAATGTGGTTTGTCTGATGACCAAGTTAGCCATTATAAAAACCACATTTCGCTTAAATGGTTTTAAGAACCCGGGTAGAAATAGCCGTCACCAAGAAAAATAAACATTGTTTAATGGTCAGTTCTGACACTCAATGCCTCATATTTAAAGAATTGCTGCAAGAATTTTTATGCATTTATAATATACAGTTATGGAGTTATATCGATTCAAACTTCAAAAGACGGGGAAGATATCACTACCAAGAAAAATGGACTTAAAGTTTTGGAATAGCATGATTGAGACGCATCTGTTGTGATGATTATTACTCAATATTCAAAAATTTTATTATGTGGAGTTTAACTTATGATTTCATTCAACTCAGATTTATTTTACATTATTTTTTTTTTAGATAAAAAAAAATGTGAAAATTTTGTGACTTTAGTGTCTTATTATTAAGTGAATATTTGTGAGTTACTTAGCATATTTTTTTTAACTTTGTACTTTATAAAATAAAAGAAAATCCTGCACTTTGAAAAGTACAAAGAAAGGAACTATTTCGAAATATAAGTGTGGGATAAACAACAGCAGTATTAAAAGTACTACGCCTGGCAACGCTGCCTCTAGATGACTCTGTGGCATGAATACACAGTATAGCCTCGAGATGGCTATGTAGCGGGAAAATACAGTATATCACAATCAAACATTTTCTGAAATGGCAAAAGTATAGCTTTTACATTATTGAAAATTTTGTAATTTTTCAGCTAGGTGCCTCTTTCAATTTGACAGCAAGCAAAGCAAGGAAGGAAATTTTTCATCTCCTAACTACCCAGAAAATTACCGAGAGAATGTTGAATGTTTTTATAACTTTCTTGGACATGATTTTGAAACATTAAAACTTACTTTTTACTTTTTTGATTTGGAGCCACCATATTTCAAAGGGTAAGTATATGTTTAAATTTTTACTAAAAAGTGTTATGGATTTCATGAATTAAATATTATTAATTTTTTTTCTTCCTATAAACCCTAGCAATTAAGGTATTTATTACGTAACACACAATATTAATTATACACTTCTTTCAAATGCCTTTTTACATAATGTGCAGGGTGGTCATAAAGAAACTTTGCCGATATATGGATCTCCAGCGGTCGTACCATTTAATAGATCGAAATGCGATTTCAGGTGTAGTTATTCAGAGGAATGAGCTCAAGATTCTGTGAACGGCAACAAAATGGCTGTCACAGTTCTAGTTATAGGTACTGAAACTCGGAAATTTCAAATGCAACACCCATTTTTTTCCTTTGCAAAATGTTCAGCGCATGCGAAAACCATATATAGCTTTGGAACGGAACGTGTATCACAAAAAACGGACGCTTTATCCAAGCACAAAAGAGGGGCAAGCGGCTTTCTGTAATAGGTGTCTTGCCTCTGGCATGGGCATATTTCCTCCGTGAGCCGCGATTGCGTATTAGTTGACCGTTCGCTGAGCTGTTTCTTGTGCGTGCATAACTCCCCAGTTTTTTGTGATACGCGTACCATTCCAACGGTCATTATGGTTGTCGCATGCATTGAACATTTTGCAACAGGGAATAGTGGGCGTTGCTATTTGAAAATTTTGAGTTTCTGTAACTGTAACATGAGTGTTATTTTGTTGCCGTTCGCAGAATCTCTCGAACTCATACCTTTGAATACCTATACCTGAAATCTCATCTCGTTCTGTTAAACAGAACGACCGCTATAAGCCATATAACGGCAAAGATTCTTTATAACCACTCTGTGGCAAATAACTAGTAAAGAGAAAACTTTTTCAGAGGAAACTCTCTCCATTATATTGGCGCTGTATGGTTGGACTCTACAATAAGTGAAGTTGATTTAAAAATACTTTTCTTTCGAATCAACAACCATTAGTTTATCGTTAGAAAATATTTACCTAAATTTTATTTGCGCAAAAGTTTTTACAGGAAATCTCAAACCAGCCTTCTTATTGAGATGAAGAACATTCCTACAATGGTTTAGGAGTTACCGAGAAGATGTTAACCCTTTCATGCTCAAGGGAAATATTTTTCCCTTCTACAAAAATCGTTATCGATTGTTCAATTATTATTGAATCGATATTTTTTTTACTGAATGTCAAAATAAAACGTATGTCCAAGGCGGCAAATGTGTTTCTGAACGAATAAAAAAAAAACGTATAGAAAATAGGACACATAATAAATGTGTTATGTGCAAAGTCCACTTCTGCTTCACAAGTAAACGAAATTGTTTCGTAGAATATCGTAACTAACCATTTATTTTACTTTTCTGATAATTTTTATTATGTTTTTTGTATTACAAAACAATAAATTAAATACCGATATAATAAACCTAACTCTTCGTTTATTTACTTTTATGGTCAATAGGGAAAAATATTTCCCATAAAATTATAGGAAACCTATACACCCTGCTATGTTTTTCTGGTGATATTCTCTTACTTTACATCCACAATAGTTAAAATATTGTGTTGTATTTGCATATTTAGTTTTGGACATCTTATGGTCCTGTAAGGGTTAAAGTTCAAGACTTTTTCTTTCAATAACTGAATGAATTAGATACTATGCTTTGAGAGTTATTAAGTCGTAAAATACATCATGAGCTGATTTTTATAAATTTAAATCAACATTGATCTTAGGCACAGAGCTAAGTTCTTGTAACTATGAATGGAAAAAATATCATTCATGGTTACTTAAGTACTTCAATCAAAATAATGTTTGCGTAGAAATGGAGATAATAGATGTGGATATGAGTTTTAAGCAAAAAAATATTTCCAAATTTTATTAATTATTTTGTGTGTTAGTAGAGTTTAAAAAGAAATGCTCAGTGTATGGTTCGAATTATATAACTGCTTAACAGCAATTCAATTTGACCCGTTGGAATGAAGTTCACCATATAATGTAGTATTTTATTTAAAAATAGGATATTGTTGTATCTGTTCAAAAGACAAGAGCAACCTTTGTTTTATTAAACGTAGTTCTAAAATTTACTTAAAAAGTTGAGAAATTTTTATAGTAAAATATTGTTCCGGAGCATCGTAAAAAAAACCTCTTTTTCCAAAGTTCTTTAATCTTTTATTGGTGTATAAAAATTAATCTGTGTATGGGTTACTCGTATAGCTCAGTTTTTTAATTTTTTTTTTTTTAAATTAAAGTCATTGGTTTTTGTGCAGGATTAATTAAATTTGCAAGTATTTTTTACTAAATCCATCAAGTAGCATATATAAAACTTATCGCGTTGTAATTTATCGCTTTTTGTTCCAACACTCTTCAATTGTTTCTTGGACTCAATTGTGCCACCTTTAACCGCAAGTGTCATATCATACAAAATAAGTGTTATTGAATTTAGAATTTTGACGAATTGAGAATAAGTTTCTTCAAAACAGTTAAATAATTAAAATAATGAACTAATTAAATAATTTATCATATTATAAGTCACACTAAATTATACTTTTATATTTTAATTAAAGTTATAATTTAATTTGACAGTAATGGGATGTTTTCAAATATACAATTCCATTAACGACAGCACAATGCCCTGTGAATTATTTAGAAACAAAAGAATAATAGATTCGTTAAGTTTTAAACCATGTAATATTAATTTATTTTTAAAAGATCACAATACATTTCCTATGATTTATTCAATTAATTTTCGCAAAGAATTTAATTATTCAACGAAGTTTTCACATTACAATTGATAACTGCATTACATTAATGTAATCAATCTTTAAAAATATGTAATTTTTACATTCGTTATTAAATTTAGGAATTATAAGGGTGTAAATGAAGTAAATATTTCAATTAACGTATCTTTAAAATAAATGTAACTAAGGACAGAAAGAATAATTTTCACTGCAATGAAATATCAACGAGTAATAATTATATATAATAATTTGATTCTAGATAAATGCAAGTGCCTATTTTAATTTTTTAAATATAAAATAAAGTAATTAACAATGTTTAACTTTATATTATAACAGATTTAAACTCCAGTAATGAGAAGAGTAAATAAATATCATTTGAAACAAATTAATATGCTGTTATTAACGTTTCAATGTTTAATTAATTTAGACGCCTATGAAGTTTACTTAAAACTGTAATAAACCTTTCCCTCAGGATATTAAATGTAACTCCTACACTTCAAAGAGCTACATTATTTATGAACTTGATTATTTATATAATTGAATTCAACACCTAAACCACTTAAAATTTTTAGACACTTTTAGAAACATTTTAGCATGAACAGTAACAATTTCGTTTCAATACAATTGTACTTAACACTGATATAGTTCAAGATTACGTCTACATTTGTTATAAACATAATTGCATTGAAAGAATGTGAATACTCTCTTTTAAAATCAAAGCTGCAACGTAAACTAAAATAGTCACATGTAAATGTCTTCAACATTTCCTATACAATTTCTTTGGTATCCAATCAATTCCTATTTGTATCAATACAATCCAATCTTTCCAATACTGATTTTCTCAAGTTCCCACTTCACCTGAATATTCTATTATTTAACTATAATTGAATTTCTAAAAATACTCCAATTTATTTTTAAACGTATAGCTCTCAATATTTTATTTGAGAGTACATTTTAAACATAGATAGTCACATCAACTGTTATAGCATCTAAACTCAAAATTCAGGCTAATTCAACTTAAAAGAGAGCTATGCATTTTATGCATTTATTATGTTTAGTTAATTATTATATTATAGACACAAACCGTGTGTATAAAAGTCTCTTTGTTGCATGTATAATTTTACGAGACATAGTTTATATTAATAATTAAGAAAATATTTTGCAGGTGAAATAATTGTAAAACAAATTATTTTCTCCTGAAGTCAACAAACATAAAACTTTTAAGAACTTCTGAACTAAAAAATAATCACAAAATTTCCTTTAAGATTACTTTTGAAATCTGCTGGTATAATTGTTTTTTAAATCTCTTCATATAAAGGCGGATTATTATAGACAGCAATTTTTTTACAAATAAATGTTTCATCAACGTATCTTTTATCCAATTTGATCTAGGATTATATTAGTATTAGCAAATGAATGTCGAATTACTTTCATAAGTTACTGATTCACCAAAATTATTCCAATTATTTTTTATATATATTAGAATAAATCTTCCTTTTAATTTTCGGTTTCGCAGTTTGAATTAAACCGCTACCTTATTTTATGTGTATTTCTATGACTGTAAGAAAAAGGACTGTACCGTAAATTTTTTTTGTGTAATCCTAATGAAATTGCATTGCATAGCTTTACATTTATATTGCATGATTTGCATATGTTGGTGTGAGGAAACCATTAACTATTCTACCTATTTTTTTTTTATTCAAAATATATGTTTGCTTGTGTTCACCTATTGTTGGGAAATTTATTTATATATTATTTATTATTTGTGTTTGGAAAATAATAACATTTTCTGTGTATATCCAATTGGCGTAGTGATAAATTTCCTAAAAATTCCCTTAAGATATTACCAGAACTGTTTTATGGAAATGAATGAAACTCGTATTTATTTCCAATGAAAATGGTTACATTAATCATACTATTTCATACAGTGCTGGAAAAAATGTTTATGTGAAGCGAAAAATATTATTATTTCATTTACAGCGCATTTTTAACTTTTCATAGATATATGATTTGGTTATTAGATAAACCAAATTTGGCATGAATGGTTTTAGCAAAACCGGGTAGAAATAGCTTTAACCTAGAAAAACAACAATTGTGGGATAGTTCACACTGGGGCTCATTGCCTCGATATACACAATGTAGAAAATAACAATTTCAATTATACCAATAAAAAGATAACGACAAACTTGGATACTTTTCAACTTAAAATATTGTTTTTGCTATTGTTCATGCCACAACCTGTGGAAAATAATAGGTTAAAGCTCAATTATAATGCGTTTTTCATTTTCTTTAACAACTTAGCTGCCAGTGTCTTGAACATGGGAATCAGTCAGAAGCCAACTTTCTTTTTTGTTGTTTATTTGTTTAAAAATGATTCAAATGTTATTAATTAAGTACCATTTGCATATATAAGGTAATTAAAATCAAAAATAAGAAATCAAAAATATCACGCACCGGCGCGAGACCGGCACTGCGAAAGGAATTCTCTCTATCAGTGCCGGGTCTCGCGCCGGTGCGAGATCATGATTTTACAGACTTTAATTTACATAAATCGTTTATCATTTATATTTTTGTAATAATTTTCAAAACAATAATTATTTATTAATCAACAATCTTCCAAAATCATTTTAAATTTAAATGACAGACACTTTAGCATGTTACTTCGCGCGATGCCGCCGCCGTAATTGCTCATAAAAGTTGGTCAGTAGGCATCTCGTGCAGGCGCGACACCGGCAGCTAAGTTGTTAATTTTTGTGATATTTTATCATGAAGCGATATAGATGCTCTACTGAATCACGTACGTACTAAAAAGACATTTCCTTATTTTTGTGAAATAGGGTGAGGCAAAAATTTACACTGATTAAACAAGGAAACGTCCTTAATTTTCAGGAATGTGTTCTTGAGATATTGCTAAGAGATTAAACAGATCTAACATTGTTGACTATAACTTTTTTAAAAAACAACGATAATTATGCAACGATAAGTAAGCTAAGTACCCCCATTATGCACTGACTCCTTATCAAACAAAAGGTTTTGTTAGTTGAGACTCATAATACGCTTCCCTTTTCACAAATTATAAATGATCTAGTAATTTCTTGAATCAGCCGAACTGTAGGAAATATGCTATGAAAACAATCTAAATGTGCAATTTATTAAGAGACACGCCAACACCCCAACCTCTTATTAAGAGTCACGAAATGTTGTGCTTACAATTTCCAAAGGAACACATTGCTTTTGGGGATAAATCGAAAAATATTGTTTTTTTAGACGATACAAAATTTCTTCTCAATACTTTAGATATTAATTGCATAATAATTGGAGTGAACCATTCCATTTCTCATGGAATCAGTTTGGTGTTGAAACTTTGAGGATTTGGAGATGAAAGGAACAGCAAAAATTACTTATCTGAAAGCAAAGACTACATAAGAAGCCTACCAAAATATTCTATCAAAAAATTAATTGTTGGGTGTGTATCTTTTGTCATTTGGAAAGTACATACTTGTTCCAGAAGGACTCTGCGTCCATACGCAATTCGAGTTTTACAAAATCTTCGCTCCCAGTTAATTATGCCCATTGTTTTGATTGTCATCGAAAATCCCGTGAATTCAAAAGGCTTAAATTTTTTTTTTTCATACTGTATGAAAGGCAGAATTATTAAATTTATTGCAAAGAGGACGCTTTTGGATTACTAACAATTTTGAGAATAATACATCAAATGAGATCACTACTTTTTCCAGTTTTCTACATGTATAAAATCAGAAAAAAAGTTCAAAATAAAAAATCGTAATATTTTTGCAGTAGAACATAGAAATGCCCTTTTTTGCACTGTGTTTAATTTTGCAAAAAATTCAGATGTGTAGCATTAATAAATTAGTTAGCATTAACGTTTTTCGCTAGCACTATATGTCAAACAAACGACACTAAATCAAACAATAATAAAAAGACATTAATTTAAACATTATTTCATTTGCCTTTATTTACATAAAATTTCAAAACATCACACTTATCTAAATTTATTTCGAAGTTTGAATAATGTTTTTAACGAGCATTTTTGAAACTGCTCTTCCAGTTTTATTACAAAAAATCGCAACACATAAAAGAATTACACTAATTGTTATACTATCCAAACGTGAAGGAAAGTTTCCAATTGGCTTGCTTGAAATGGTGCAATTATCACTCTTTGAAATACAAGAAACAAGATTACCAGAAGCTTCTATATGGTAAAAAAGAAAAAAAAAAAAAGAGAATTATATCACTAAACTCAGCAGAAGAAGATTCCTAGTTAGCAATCGGAAGATCTAAGAAATAGATTTTTTTATTGGTAATTTCTTCAGAACCCAATGGTATTCTCCATTTTCAAATGAAATAAGTAGTCCTTAAGAACAGGTCTTACGAATATGTCTTATAAAGGATAAAACAATTGAAAAGTAAGTTTTATTTGATATATGTTTGAGTGTACATCTTTTTAGTATAGATTATATGTAACACTTTGTAATTTATGATGTATGATAACAAAGCGACATGGTAAGTTAATTAAAAATCATTATTTACATTTCTTGTGATAAAAAAGTAGTAAAAAAGATAGAAGAAAAGCAACACATTAAGATTTATCAGGTAAGTCTTATTGTAAAATGATTTCTAAGAGGCTCATAAATTATTTTTAATTAGTTGTTAGAATGTATTTATTGTTGTAGCTCATTGTTTTAAAATTAAATTATTTATTAGTAATAATATAACTATTTTTTGCAGTTATTGCAGTTGGTTGAATAACGTTATATAATCTAAAATTTATGATTAAGAGTGGTTTCTATAGATCATTTATAAATCATAAAAATACAATGATATTAAAATTATTTTATTACTCAACATAATGTCAGTACCAATTGCTATTCGTGGCTTTATTTTCATTTTTAGTAAAACCTTAAACGTATGTCTTAATGGAAAATATCTCATTTTTCTTCATTCATTGAATAAATTTGTAAATATAATTTTGCTTTTGAAAATGCGTTATGACTCTAGAATTTGAAATTTCTATGCATATGAACATACTCAGTTGGACATAAAAATGCATTTTATTATTGTCAATTGCGTTTGGTTTGATATATAGAGCTATATTATTTTTTTCTATTAGCTATTACACATTATATAATTGTTCTTTGATTATCGTGAAAAATCTCTTAATGATTCTACATGAGAAATAATATAAAAATTATGGGTATTCATATTTTCATGTAAAAAAACAAAAAAACATTGAAACTTCGATAGAATTGACAGGCATGTTATTAAATACTTAAATTGTCTTTAAATTACCATCACAATTTAAAGAAAATTAAAGCCTTTACATGTGATGCTATAACATGTATTTAAAATTTTATCAAATTCCCAGCCAGTTTTTTGAATTAAATATGAATATGCGTGTATTTTGATTAGCATCCATACACATATGATTTCCAGCAGTAGGATACTTACATGAAGTTACATAATTTTGTGTCGATTAAAATGTATATGCTTTTAATGATGTTTTAATATGTTCAGATGCCTGACAGACTATGTCGATATCTCTACCATTACTGCGTCCAATGTAAAAGAGCTGGTGGGACGTTATTGTGGAAACAAGATAGACACTCCTTTGCTGTCTATGCACCCTAGAGCAGAAATTATTTTCCGTACCAACCATATAGTACACCACAAGGGATTCTATGGTGCTTATGAATTCAAAGATGAAAGTGAGTACCAAACCCTATTTATCAAAATCTTATTTGGTTTGCAGCTACGCATCTATTGCCTATTGTTAGCAGATAAACGTCCACTGCCCATGGAAGCAGATAAGCATCCACTGGATAAGGTAGCAGATAAATATACATGGCCCATGGTAGCAGATAAACATCCCCTGCCGATGGTAGTAGATAATTATTCGCTTGTCATGGTATCAGAAGAAAAAAATCCTCTAACCTTGGTAGCAGAAAAGCTACTAGTATATAAACAAAAGTGTTATGTGAAAAAAAAGGTCAAGTTCAAATTATCACTAGCAAAGTGTTTCATACATGAACTCTGGAATTGTGAGCACTCTCACTCACAATTTCAGAGCTCAATTGAGCCCAAAACCTAATAGCAATTCATGTACAACTTATTTTTAATCCCTTGGGTACAGATTTATTTGGGAAAATTCTTGCGTTTTGAACGGTTGGTTCAAAACAATAAAGGAACTTTAAAGGAATACAGCCAAACAAATTATTTTTTTAAAGTATAGGTAAACCAACCGATGTTTGACTTAACCAATCATGGCTCTTGTGACATTAAAATCTATCCAATCAAACTAGTTTGAATGACGAATTAGGTTCGTCATTATTAACAGGCAAAACAAGTGCATGACGAATCTCAGCCGTCAAATGTACCCAAAGGGTTAAAGTAAACGGTTGAAAAGTACTGCAAACTTCTTTTACTATAATCCAACATTTACATGACCAAATTATGAATACTATAATCATTAAATGCACAGCTATTTCACTACCAAGTTATGAATACTACAAGCATGAAATGTACAGCTTACTTTTATATATACAGCCTATTTATAGATTACAGCTAATTACGATCATCATCAGAATTAAACACGTTTAAATATATTTCTTAGAATATAAGATAGGTCAAGGGACTAATTTAATTTTTTAGCAGCTAATTGTGGTTTACTTCTTTATTGATTTTTTTAATTATAAATCGGTTTCGTATTTTAATTGGAGGGAAAGGCACACCTTTTCTAACATTTAGTTAGATGATGTGTTTATAAAATTTATAATAAGCCAAACTTGTGAAACGTTTTTTGAATCCTCTTGTATGTAGCATTGTTGTAAAGTGTTAATTTAATAAAATAAAAAATTTTAACAGAAAAATATTTTTTTTTATTCGTATTAGAAAAAGTTTAGTAGAAATTGCTTAGTGGACAAATAAAAATTACGAGAATAAATTTATTATCATTGACATTATTGAATACGATTTATTTCTCTGAAAAAATATAATGAAATAAATTGGATTTTCTTCTATAATGTGCGTGAAAATATGAGTTTAAATGAACATTCACGTATTATTTTGATTAAAATAGTTTGTTTTAGTTTTGATTGAAATTATTTTTAAGTTGTTCATAATTAAAATTGTTTAATTAGTAAAAACCAGATAAAATACAAATATGCTATAGTAGAAAAGATATCATCAAAAATATAACACTTATTAAAGGTATAACAATAATATAATAAAATTAAATGACTGGGTTTTCCAAGTTAACAATTATTGAATAATAATTTAGAAAATTTTAATATAATTCATAGTGTTATAAATATATTTATATGACAAGACAAGGGAAAAACGCATTGTAATCTGCAAACTGTAGTATCCATGCAAAAATGCTAGAGGTCGGCAATATATCGATACGACGATATTTTTATCGATTTTTCTAAAAAAATATCGATATTAAAAGAATCAATAAAAGTCACCAATATATCGATATTTTCAAACATTTTTAGACACTAACACACCATTCTTTATTCCCTTTTCAAAAATCTTCAATAATAAAGTTTGAACTTGGCTGAGAAACAGTTAAAATGGCATCAATATTCAATATTTTCCATACATTTATAAGCTATTGAAAATTATGATTTTTTTTTTAAAAATCAATACACCAATTAAGCAAAAATATAGCTTTTTTTTGTAATATATCCATTTCAGTTAAAAAAGTAGTCACCTTACAAAAAAGCAATCATGAAAAGTAGAAATTTGCCCCGAAAAACTTTGTTTCTGGTGAAATTGAAAAATCAAATAAAAAAATCAGGTATCAATATTTTTTTCTATGCAACGATATAGTATCGATATTTATGTTGATCGATATTTCCAACCTCTAAAAAATGCAGTTATAATCTGGAAATAAAAAATAGTAATATAATAAAGAATTAAATTAATATCCTAATCTGCCAATTTAAGTATAAATGCTATCAATCAAAAGTCTTGAAAAAAAAACAATTTTCAATTTGTTCATTGATATTGTTCATTTTTTAAATAATAATTTTTATTAATGAAAAGGATAACCCTTTCAAGCACTAATTTCGATTTTTATTTCCGATTTTAATGACAGTTATTTCTTTTCAAAGAACATCATTTCAGAAAAAATGCAAGTAACTTTCTAAAACTATGTGTTAGTGTGTTTAAAAACACTTATGCATCTTTCACATTCTCATAAGAAATCGAAACAGCTAGAAAAAAACAACTTATAATGAAGGTTTACCTTAATAAAACTATTTGTATAAAAAATTCAGTTAACATTATACAGTTAAATTATTTCTTACCTCGTGTCGCTCTATCCACAAATGTGTCAAAAGTAAATGACTTAATTGCACTTGACAGTCACCGACAAAATTTATAAGATGCATTTTCATCCAACGTCAATGTCCTAAAAATTATTTATTTCTCAATGAATTCACAATTTTTTTCACTAAACGTATTGTTAGATATTTATAAATATATTAATTGAGCAAACATTATAAAAAATTAATACTTTGAGTTTACAATCATTTTTTGAAATTATCTCAAAACAGTGATTTTTAATACCTTGATACACTCTCTAGACAAAAAAGCATATAAATATTTTTAAAAAAATACTAATATTAAGTTAACATTTCGATTAGCAATGATAACCTATTTTTGTATACAATATTGCTTTTAATGTTTATGGAAAAGCTGTATATTTTGTATCAAATAGAAGAATATTTTTTCGTAAAATTCACATTAAAAAAATTTACATATATTTCAAATAAAAATTTAAGGTCATCAATATAGAACTCCTTTTTATATAATATTCTACTCAAAAATTAGATTGAAATATTGAATACATTTTTTCTAAAATGTATCTAGGTGTTGAAAATTTCTGTTTTGAGCTAATTACAAAAAATTCTTAAAAACTAAAAACGTTAATTTTGTTTTATCAATTTTAACTTATTACTATATGCAAATATCAAGCAACAAATTCTGTGAAAATCTTCCGGTGATTGTCATTGTGTCGGTGACTATCAAGTCCCCTTCATACCAAATTCGATACGAACGAGAAATTTTTCATCTACTCAGGTTATCTAGAACGGCTAAATAAATGCAAGTGAAATGCCATAATGAAGACATTTATATATAGCCCTAGCGAAAAGAAGCAGTACCCCTTGATGCTTATATTTATTCTATCCAGACAACAGCGTTTCTTATAACAAATAACACACACAAACACACACTCACAAAAAGAGGAAAGCTGTCAATTTGAGGTAAGCTTACTAGCAGTATTTATTTGTCATTGTTATCGTAGTTGCTGTCTGGATGTTTTCTCCACTAACTTGGAATGTCTATTTGTTCTTGCAACCAATTATAGATTCTTACTAATGCAGTGGATCACCCTTTGAAACACTAATTTCTATTTTATTTCTGATTTTAATAACATTTGGTATCGGCCGTCTTTATGTGTAGAAAAATATGGAGTATACTTCCTTTTGGCAAAAAAATTATTTATTTTTATAAGTGGTTACGTTATGATTGGTTGATTGTTTTCAGATTATCTAGCACCATCATCAACACTAGGGCTATAATGCGCCGAAACATTCGTAATTAGACTAGCCAAAATACATTTACAAATACCCATGCCTAACACGGGACTCGAACCCGCAACCTAGCGGTCTAGAAGCTAGCACGCTAATTACTATACCGTTTGGTCGGCGGTTACGTTTTGAAACCACAATGCAAGTAACAGCCAACATAAATGATAAACCTAACAAACTTGTTCTGCAGAAACAAGTTGCGCTTTGTTTCAGGTCAAAATGCAAAAAGTTACATAGATTATTTATGATATGTTATATGGTTTCGCTGTAAAACCATTCTGCGTATAGAAATAAAAACTTAAGTGGTTTCTGTGTGGAACCACTTCGTTTCAAAGGGGTAACCATTTCAAAACAATACAAATACAATACACATTTTAAGACCAACACAGGCACAAGGCTCAACAGGGTTGGTCGAGTAATTATATATATACACGTATATAGAAATAGAAAATAATTTGCATACGATAGTTTTTGGATCATACATACAATATAGAATAGTTACAGGATCATACACACAATATACAATAGTTACAGGATAATACAATACAATATACATAATACATATGAAAAGTAAAATAAAGAGGGTCAAATAATATATTTTCTAAACTAATTTAACTATCGGTTTTAAAACTCTACAAAAAGATTAATTACACTGTAGAGAAAGCATTCATTATTTTTTACGAATATATTGTCCCGCGAGGTTCCGGGTTCGAGTCCCGTGTTAGGCATGGGTGTTTGTAAATGTATGTTGGCTTGTCTAATGACGAATGTTTCGGCGCATTATAGTCCTCGTGTTGCTGACGGCGCCAGATAATCTGAAAACAACCAACCAACCAACCAACCAACGAATATATTGTCACGAATCAAACTGTTCAGGGTCCACCTGTCGTTTGTGGGGTTAGGGCTCTGGCTTCGCATGCCAAAGGTACTGGGTTTGAATCCTGTGTTAGGCATGGGTGTTCGTTGTGGCTCTTGTGATTGTGCACACAAAGAGGTCATTGAGTTTAATAACCAACCAAACTGTTGAGGAACACTAACAACGTTAAGGTATACAGATGCATTAGGAATTGCGAAATTTGACTCAAGTCTGCGTTTTTATTTTTTTTTTACTTAAAATATTCCCGAATTCATTCAAAATGATACCATTTTCTTTCTGAGGCTCAAATTACTTTTTAAATTACGTTGGGTTTTGTGAACCTGTTTTGTATTACATTCATTAGTGTAGTAAACTTTAAAAGCATTTTCTGAAGAATGTCATTTTGGTGTTATATGACTTTATGCCAACGGTCATAACTTCATAATAAATTATCCAATTTACAAAATTCTAATTTTGTTTGTAGACAATAGTTGTGAATGTGTTTCCTATAGAGAATCTAATATATATTGTTATAAACACATTTTTATGCATATTTTAATCTTAGTTTTTTTGCTAAAAACTATATATTTGTGTTAACTTTTTATTTAAAAACTTATAATTAAATAAATATTGAAGCCAATTTCAAAATTCTCCATAGGAACATGCGTCAATATAATATCTTTTATTTGCAATAAAAACATACCTCTAAGTTAATTACAAGTTTATTTATGAATGTTCTAATAATGTCCTAATTAGTCACTTTAATTACAATTAGCCCTTTAAAAAATTGACGGAAAAAAAAGTTTATTTATAAAAATGCATCACTTTAATTCTGATATACTGCCAAAAAGTTGGAAATTATAACCTAAAAATTAAATGAAATGATCCCAATTAACGTCAAAAGAAAAGTCTCGGCACTCTCTATGCAAACGGAGACTGTAGCAAATAAATCATTCCACTCAATCATTACTAAGAATACATGTAAAATAATTCCGAAAAAGTATATATAATCATTTGATTCAGTTATTTTGACAGTGACTCATTCAAATCATATTTCATTATAATATTCGCCCATTTGACGACTGTGAGTTAGCGCTCTGGCCTCGAGTGCTAAAGGTGCCGGGTTCGAATCCTGAATTAGGCATGAATGTTCTTTGCGGTTCGGAATCCACTTTAAGCTGTAGGTCTCGAAATGATTAGCCGTCATTGTGCATAAAAATAGGTCGTTGAGTGTACAAACCAACCAACTTTTATAATATTCAAGTGTTCAAAAGAAATCGAAAAACTTATGGAATATTGATGTCAAAGGTTAAAAAAATCACCAGAAACGTAACGCTGCTGGTTCAGTATGCCTTTGGAAGTTGTAATTTCATGGAAACTGTTAAATAAAACATACAGGGAGGTATAGACAGTTGTTGGAAATTCATCTTAGAAAAATTACCTTTAATGAAACATTAAATCATGAAAAAAATATTAATATCATTTATGACAATATTTTTTTATAATATTCGCCCATTTGACGACTGCGGGGTTAGCGCTCTGGCCTCGAGTGCCATAGGTGCCGGGTTCGAATCCTGAATTAGGCGTGGGTGTTCGTTGTGGTTCTTGTGATTGTGCATACAAATAGGTCATTGAGTGTACCAACCAAACTGTTGAGAAACACTAACAAGGTTAAAGTCAATAGAAAAGTTTTGGTACTCCCTACACAAACGGAGACTGTAGCAAATAAATCATTCCACTCAATCATTACTAAAAATATATGTAAAATAATTCCGAAAAAGTATATATAATCATTTGATTCAGTTATTTTGACAGTGACTCATTCAAATCATATTTCATTATAATATTCGCCCATTTGACGACTGTGAGTTAGCGCTCTGGCCTCGAGTGCTAAAGGTGCCGGGTTCGAATCCTGAATTAGGCATGAATGTTCTTTGCGGTTCGGAATCCACTTTAAGCTGTAGGTCTCGAAATGATTAGCCGTCATTGTGCATAAAAATAGGTCGTTGAGTGTACAAACCAACCAACTTTTATAATATTCAAGTGTTCAAAAGAAATCGAAAAACCTATGGAATATTGACGTCAAAGGTTAAAAAAATCACCAGAAACGTAACGCTGCTGGTTCAGTATGCCTTTGGAAGTTGTAATTTCATGGAAACTGTTAAATAAAACATACAGGGAGGTATAGACAGTTGTTGGAAATTCATCTTAGAAAAATTATCTTTAATGGAACATTAAATCATGAAAAAAATATTAATATAATTTATGACAATATTTTTTTTATAATATTCGCCCATTTGACGACTGCGGGGTTAGCTCTCTGGCCTCGAGTGCCAAAGGTGCCGGGTTCGAATCCTGAATTAGGCGTGGGTGTTCGTTGTGGTTCTTGTGATTGTGCATACAAATAGGTCATTGAGTGTACCAACCAAACTGTTGAGGAACACTAACAAGGTTAACGTCAATAGAAAAGTTTTGGTACTCCCTACACAAACGGAGACTGTAGCAAATAAATCATTCCACTCAATCATTACTAAGAATACATGTAAAAGGATTCCGAAGAAGTATATATAATCATTTTATTCAGTTATTTTGACAGTGACTCATTCAAATCATATTTCTTTATAATATTCGCCCATTTGACGACTGTGGGTTAGCGCTCTGGCCTCGAGTGCTAAAGGTGCCGGGTTCGAATCCTGAATTAGGCATGAATGTTCTTTGCGGTTCGGAATCCACTTTAAGCTGTAGGTCTCGAAATGATTAGCCGTCATTGTGCATAAAAATAGGTCGTTGAGTGTACAAACCAACCAACTTTTATAATATTCAAGTGTTCAAAAGAATCGAAAAACTTATGGAATATTTATGTCAAAGGTTAAAAAAATCACCAGAAACGTAACGCTGCTGATTCAGTATGCCTTTGGAAGTTGTAATTTCATGGAAACTGTTAAATAAAACATACAGGGAGGTATAGACAGTTGTTGGAAATTCATCTTAGAAAAATTATATTTAATGGAACATTAAATCATGAAAAAAATATTAATATCATTTATGACAATATTTTTCTATTATCTAATAAAGACTTCTTTTGCTTTTTAATAATTCTTTTTTTTTTCTTCTTTTTTTTTGTGTGTGTGTGCATATAAATACATTTTGCCGTAAATTAATATTTCTTTTTTAAATGTCGTAAAAGCATTATATGCACTTCTTTACTCCTCTTTAGGCAATAAGATTTATTTTACATAAAACAGCAAATATTTTTGTCACAATTTTCTTTAAATTTATTTTGAATAAAATGTATTTGCTAAATTAATTTTGACACAGTTAAAGCCAACAATGCAGTGAAGATATTCTATTCTCTGATGAAGCTACTGCAAAATCCTTAATAAAAACAATAAAAAAGTATTTATTTAAGTGAAGGTGGCTGCCGCAGGAAGTGAATCTTTCAATTAGCTAGGAAAGCTAAATAGAAACTAATATAATAGCCTACGCGATGAAGAGTTGTGTAGCAGAAAATATTTGAGAGCAACTTATTATGCAATCAAGATCAAACAATTTATCATTAGTTTTCCTTTGATAGTAATTAGAAATAGAAATATATTCGATAGTTACAAGAATGTTAAAAGCAAAGTTTTTTTCTTATGCAGAAAGTAAAAAATATACTTTACAATTATTCAACTTAATATTTTAAAATTTCTTCCTGGAAAACTTATTAAGCTAAGAACATATTTTTTTCGACGTCAAGATTTTGGCAATGATTGGTGCTGTAAACTTATTTTCAAACATTACTAATTGTGTTAACAAATCAATAGAGACATAGTAATATACATACATTTGAAGTATCTATCTATATGATAGACCTATGGATAGATCAAAAACATTGTAAAGTGAACAGATCTCAGATCTTAACCCTCTAAATCGTCGGAATGCATAACTCCATGAATTTAACTCTCAACCTTCTTTAATTTTTTGGAGATTCTAAGACATTGATTATCGCCAGATCATACAACCTAACTGACCGGATCACATAACTACGGATATATAGCTCGTGATATGCTTGAAAGACTAATGTACCACATAATGAAAGACTAATTATGTGATCCGACGATTGAGATTGTTCACATCTGCCATCTGACGATAATCAATATCCTATATCACATAGGATATTGATTATCGTCAGATCGCAGATCTGAACAACCTCAATCGTCGGGTCATATAATTCCTAACTCCAAGCATTTGGAACTAGCGACATGTTTCAGAAGGCCTATTAGGAGACTGATTGTCATTTTGACGTTTGCCCAGTGACTATTGGTGCACATTTTCACATACTGAGTTTGTAATGATAAGCAGTTTTTAATATTTTCTACTAAGAACCATGTGTCTAGATTCTGTTTATTTCCATGACACGGTTCTGAAATCAGGACATAAATTTTGATTACCTTGTATCTAACTATGGAATTATAGAAGATGCTTTTGTGATTGCGTTTATTTTTGGACGGATAGACAGAGTTTTTGTAAAGGTTCTCACCGCACTTTAGTATAGAAATTTAAAAAGTACTGACCTTTTTCTTTTTTTTTTCTTGAAGATTTACTTATTTCGAATTTTTATTTTGTGTCTTTCACAGTACTGGGTGTTCGACAGAAAATTTTAAACTATCTATAACCTGAAAATGTACATACAACTATGAAAAAAATATCTATAACAACTAATGAATTACCAGATGAACTAAGTAGTGATACTAAAATGTAGTGATAAAAATAATGTTTTACTGCATGCTTGAAATGCTTTTTCTAAATCCACCAAATTAATGACGCCTAGCAGTGATTCAATTTATGAGACATCTTGCGCTGATAAAACTTTCTTAAGTTATTTGAATATATATGTTCATATAGGGTTAGATAAATACACGCTTCAGTTTTTTTTCCTCCAACCCTTTTTAATGCTTGTTACCATATAAATTAACTCATTGAAAGCGGAAAGTCTTTTTTTTTACAGTGTCATAAGAGTTAAAACAGGTTTCACCCCCAAACTAATTTACCTATTGTAGGACATTGGTTTCGTAGATACACCACAATAAATAGATACAGAGGGTGTTTGCAAATTTACAGACCGATTTCAATAAAGGATTGTAGAATGTAAATATTTTTTAGGGGAAAATTTCTAGCAACATTTATTTTTTCATATAAAAAAAACTTGACAATAACGATATTATAATTACTTAGAAGAAAAAAATAAGAATCGGCTTAGGGCATACGTTCAGTTTACCCTGAGCCTAAGTCAAAGCCCATTACAAAGTTTTATTTTTGTTAATAAAAAATCTTTAGGATTATGGCTAAGGGTAAAATTATTATCTGATATCTTGAAATGTATTATTCTTTCTAAATGGGGCATGTAAACAAGCTGTGAATGTAGTGGATAAATTTCTTATTCCGGGGGTACTTTAAAAAAGTGGCGAAATGCATGGTTATAAAAACGTCTAATAACAAAATATGCAATATTATTAATCGTAAAGAACGATCAGTAGTTCGACAAGAAAAAAAGACTCCAAATGAATAGGTTTGATAGCTTCAAACGTTTCTACAGTGTTACCGCAGGCAATAAAAGAAATATGCTGATGCAGATATCAATTGCGATGTCTTTAAATACATCTGTAGCAATAATAAACAAAACAATAAGCCAAGATTTACAGATTAAAAAAGCTATAAACCCTAGTGTTATCCGTCTTTTACCGAGGAATTTGCTCAACATGACATTTTATTGAACTCGATATAAAAATCATTTTACAAGAGATAAATAGAAAATATTTTTGCTACAGTCAAACCCGTTAACACGAAGTCGATGGGGCCACCGAAAATCTTCCTGTTCATTTTGTGTTAAGTATCTAAAAACATTTTTATCTAATTAATGTAGATTTAAGCTACTGAGTTTAGTGTTTAACTTACTGTTGAATACAAGAGAAGTACGTGACATAACAAATTCAGTTTACAGGAAAATACCATCTAAATTAGCACCGAAATCTCTACTTCATTTCACAACAATTTCCTCGAAATTCGATCAATTAGGCCTGTTTCATACATGGAGGTAGAAATAGGACAGGAGAAGGCAAGGACTAAAGATCTGAAGTATTTAACTGTAACCTACCGCCATCTTGTTTCAATCAAAAGTTTCGACATGCGGTGTTTCTCAACAGAGTAGAATATCGATTTAATTTAAATTTCTTAGGCTATATATGATTGCTTAGAGAAAAGGGGTCTTGTGTAACCTGAAATTGTACAAGTAGATGTTCCAAGAAAATACATGGAATTACTTTTCATAGATAATTAAAATTTTTATCCTGATATTTTTTTTTTTTTTTTTGTTGTTGTTGCTGAATTTCGGTTTCGACCCCAACTTGATCTTTAGGCTTGAGTATTTTTATTTTAAAAATGTAGAAATATGTTGACGATTGAGTATCTTATGAATATATATAATTAAAAAAAAGGATTACGTTAGACATTTTAAGAGACAGAGATAATTCAAATTTGTATACTGATATTTTTTTTTTTTTTATGCTGAATTTCGGTTTCGACAGCTACTTGATCTTTAGGCTTGGGTATTTTTGTTTTAAAAATGTAGCAATATGTTGACGATTGAGTATCTTATGAAATATATATATTAAAAAAAAAGGATTGCGTTAGACATTTTAAGAGACAGAGATAATTCAAATTTGTATACTGATTTTTTTAATTTTTTTTAATTTTTTTTTTATGCTGAATTTTGATTTCGACAGCTACTTGATCTTTAGGCTTGAGTATTTTTATTTTTAAAATGTAGCAATGTCTTGACGATTGAGTATTTTATGAAATATATATATATATAAAAAAAAGGATTGTGTTAGACATTTTAAGAGACAGAGATAATTCAAATTTGTATACTGATTTTTTTTTTTTTTTATGCTGAATTTCGGTTTCGACAGCTACTTGATCTTTAGGCTTGAGTATTTTTATTTTTAAAATGTAGCAATGTGTTGACGATTGAGTATCTTATGAAATATATATATATAAAAAAAGGATTGTGTTAGACATTTTAAGAGACAGAGATAATTCAAATTTGTATACTGATTTTTTTTTTTTTTTTTTTTTTTTTTTTATTTTTATTTTTTTATGCTGAATTTTGATTTCGACAGCTACTTGATCTTTAGGCTTGAGTATTTTTATTTTTAAAATGTAGCAATGTGTTGACGATTGAGTATCTTATGAAATATATATATAAAAAAAAAGGATTGTGTTAGACATTTTAAGAGACAGAGATAATTCAAATTTGTATACTGATTTTTTTTTTTTTTTATGCTGAATTTCGGTTTCGACAGCTACTTGATCTTTAGGCTTGAGTATTTTTATTTTTAAAATGTAGCAATGTGTTGACGATTGAGTATCTTATGAAATATATATATAGAAAAAAAGGATTGTGTTAGACATTTTAAGAGACAGAGATAATTCAAATTTGTATACTGATTTTTTTTTTTTTAATTTTTTTTTTTTATGCTGAATTTCGGTTTCGACAGCTACTTGATCTTTAGGCTTGAGTATTTTTATTTTTAAAATGTAGCAATGTGTTGACGATTGAGTATCTTATGAAATTTATATATAAAAAAAAGGATTGTGTTAGACATTTTAAGAGACAGAGATAATTCAAATTTGTAAACTGATTTTTTTTTTATGCTGAATTTCGGTTTCGACAGCTACTTGATCTTTAGGCTTGAGTATTTTTATTTTTAAAATGTAGCAATGTGTTGACGATTGAGTATCTTATGAAATTTATATATATAAAAAAAAGGATTGTGTTAGACATTTTAAGAGACATAAATAATTCAAATTTGTATACTGATTTTTTTTTATGCTGAATTTCGGTTTCGACAGCTACTTGATCTTTAGGCTTGAGTATTTTTATTTTAAAAATGTAGCAGTATGTTGACGATTGAGTATCTTATGAAATATATATAAAAAAAAGGATTGCGTTAGACATTTTCAATTTATTATAAGTATGTTATGATTTTCGAACTTATTTTGAAGAATATTTTTGCTGTTCATGCAAATAGCATGCAGAATATAAGATTATAATCTTTTTAAACTACTTTATGACAATTTTTCACACAGTTTTGCGCTATTCTTGAATTTAGAATGTTATGAAAAACATTTATAAACTTAATGTATTTAAAATGTTCCTAAAATACAATATAATCCAATATCTACTTTAATTAATTGACATTGTATGATATAATTCTATATTTAAAAAAAAATTAGGGGATTCTCTCTTTTCGCTTTTGCTCCTCAACCCCGGAAATTGCTTCGCAATCAAGACAGTTGCTCGGTAGTGCTTGCCGAACCCCGACTACGATACGCTTGCGAATTATTACAAAAAATACATAATAAACTGAAAACCATCCGTCAGTGAAAGCTTTGTTACATGATCCTAGAAATCAATTAATTATTAACTGAATTACTATCTTTAAAATATCGAGTACACAATACCATTCAAATCTACATCAAATCTAACAGAAAATAAACTCACTCTAAAATTAAAGATTGCCAGATTTTCATATAATTAAAGACATATGATTAAATTAGCATATTCTCCGAGAAGAACGGCTCAAGCAAACAATTCTTTAACTTTGATTTATAATTACTCAGAAAAAAAGGTTATTAAATAAAATAGATTGTAAATTTTGGAATAATAAAAATGCCATTAATACCACACTTTTGAAAACTACTACTTATAAAAAATACGTGAAAAAGGGGAATATGCATGGTGAATAACAATCAACTTCAAAGGAATTTTGACCCAATCAAAACACCCTTTAACCCTTTCAGTCCCAGTGATGCCAATTGGAATCACTACATTTATGATTTTTTTTCTCCTCACCTAATACTCCTAGTGAATTCGAATCAACGTTTTTACAATCATCAAACTATTCTCTGCACAAATATATTTTTCTTTTTAACCAATATATGGCTGCACGGGTTCTGTTGATGAATAAAATGAGGCTTTTTTATGTTTTCTCAATTCTCAAAAAGATGCCGAAATTAATTTCATTTTTTAAGTAATTTAAATTAAATAACTCTTTCAAATATGTTAGTATTATTTTCTTTAATATTTAAAAACTGTATATTAACCATTTTTAACGTATGAATATTTTAAAATTTTAACATTTGCAATGATTGAAAAGTGATGATTCTATTTGGCATCAGTGGGAGTTGAGTACAATTAAACACCTTTACCCGGCTATATTATTTATTTTATATTCGTACTGTTATTACCACGTTATTGCTATTTTTTCTTGCAGTATTCACTACGTTAAGATATATTTAGGACTAAATAGAAGATTTCAAATTCTATTTGATTTATTTAGAAATGCCGAAGCAAAATAGCTTAGACTTGTCTGATACCTAATGCCCAATAATGCCCTTTGGAATCATTTTTAATTTTAATTAAAATATTAAACAAAAAAAAATTTGCTTTCAACCCTGTTAATATGGATACCAAATTAGTATATTTTATAAATTTCAGATTTTTAAAATGAAAAATAAATAATTGGGACTGAAAGGGTTAAACACATCTTAGTATTTCGTGATAATTCACAAGTCCCCTTGAGCTGTCCGTGGCATAGTCCTCACTTTATAATAATCATATTACCTTAGAATTAAAAATATTACATCTGACAACACTTCATTTTTTTTTCTTTTAAACATGTTGAAATTAGAAAATAACGTTTTTGATAAATTAAATTAGCACATTACCTGTAGAGGACCAGCCATGCAAAAGAGATTCTTTCACTTTGACTTAAAATCACTCCGAAACTTAAGTTTGCTTCTCAAAATTTTTCATATCAGGAGATTTCACCAACCTTCACTACAAATATGCAAAATGACACACTAGAAGTGTACTGTGCGGAAAAAATTCTGAAACAGCGGCACTTTTTAATCCTTACCTTTTTAGTACGAAGAGCGATTCAAAATGTAATATGACAGGTGACAAAGTATTTGATACAGTACAAAGAAACAAATATGGAATTTAACTAAATTGCATCTTGTAACAAGTTTGTATTAGTTTTATTTTTGTAATTTTTTATTATCACAAAATACTTTATTAAGTTGTAGTTTTCATAAGTTTAAGCAACCTTTAATTTCGTTAAATAATTTTTCCATAAGTGTGCAATCAAAAATAAAGTTTGATAATTATAAATAAGAACATGTAATCTTTCAATATTTTGATCCCTCAAGATTCATATTTTTATGGAAACAAGTAACCAAGAATCAGCCAAAGATAGCATTTTAAAGAATATGTTTACACCATTAAATTGAATGTAATAAAATGAATATTTTTGAAATTACAAATTTTGTCTGAAATATTATATTGGCTATAAATATATGAATTTCTCTATTTTAATCTCTATAACCAGAACATTTTACTTTTAGACTGTAAGATTCAAATTAGTAGCATATTTTTATACGTAAAACTCATTGATGTTTTAGCTAAATGCAGTTAAAATTAGTTATGAATCATAATTTTAAATACATAAACTGTTTCATTTAAAATTAAGCAAAAACTGCATAAAAATTCGTTAATGTTCCTTAAATTTCCGAAAAAATATATTTCATAGGTAATTAAATGCAATTTTACTTTTATAAATGTTTAATACTATTTGATTAAGAGGGGGAAAGGATGATTGCATGTGAATAACCTTCCCCTCAGTGCAACTCCTACGTTCACTAGAGCAACATTTGGTTGAATCAACATGGCCGACGTCTCTCTACAGTTGCTTCAGTAACTACTATGGGACTTGATAGGGCAGGCCTCCTCTTACCTCCATGGTTTCATATGGTTTTAACTTGAGGAATGCTTTTGTAAAAGATTAGACCGTAATCACAATCGCACTGAAGAGGTTTACCATTAAAACTAAAATACAACGGACAAATACCAAAAATACAATCATGAAATATTGCATTCGTTGTTTGGTGAATTTAAGTTCTAAAATCTTATGACAATATCATTGCAATGGATTGTGATGAATTATCTTGGATCTCTTGAACTTCTACTTCACTATAGGATCATACATCATCTAAGATGGTAGAGTACATGGGATAACTTAAAAGGATAGGTCACATTTGTCGTGGCTGCGACAGTAAATTATTTTTTAAAAAAAACGAATATATTTTATTTACAAAAATACGCATGTTAAAAACTTATATGGTCTATGCCTTAAAGCAGGGTTTCTTAACCTTTTTGGCACAATGGACCACTTTAAAAATTTTAAATATGTCACGGACCCCTCTGTGAAAAAAAAATTGCTTAAACATCATTTATTACAAAACATTTTGGGCTACAAAAAATATCAAATGAAACATTAAGAACAAACATTAAGACATAAAAAAACACTTGAAAAAGTTGCAAGGAATCTTGTATCGATGGAGGATATACCCTTATGTCTCGGCTTCAAACTCATTTGTGATCCACATTTTGGACATTTATACATCGATGAAATCATTCCCTCTTTCATACATTATTCTAACAACGCTTTCTTACCCATGACTGGTAAATCACTAAAATAGCCAACTGAATATTTATTTTTCGCATTCAAAACTTCAGCAAGAGCTAATTCCATAGTGAAATCAAGCATTTAGCAATAATATAAGCTAAGAAAAAACAAAAAAATATGCTACTCAAAAACAGATGAAAGACAAAAATAAATGTACGTCTTACCTCCAGGGCAGATCCAACGGAAATAAAATCGTGAATCAAGTTTAAAATTATACCGCTATTTCAAACTCAAACAAATTATCGACCAATGAAAAGGCTAAAACAAAAGAGAAATAAATGAGCATGCGCGAAAAAGCGCCTCAAATTCTCTTCTCCGGAGGAGCGGAAAAAGAAACAGGGTTGCCATACAGAGCGCGCTAAGGATGAAGTAGGTCCGGGTTACCACTGCTGGTTAAATATTGATGCAAACATTTTAAAAATTAGGATCAGTCGGCGGACCCCCAAAATATGACCCATGGACCCCCAAGGGGTCCATGAACCACAGGTTAAGAAACCCTGCCTTAAAGAAAATATAAATTAATAAAACAAAAATACAATCATGAAATATTGCATTCGTTCTTTTTTGAATTTAAGTTTTAAAAGCTCATGACATTTCACCGCAATGGATCGTGATGAATTGTCCTGGATTTCTTGAACTTCTACTTCACTATAGGATCATAATCAATTATAGCTCTAATGTGAGGATGAAAACTGTTTTCAATTTTAGCATGATGACTTTTGTAACAGATCTTAGATCACAAATGAACTCTGAAGTGCTTGCCTGAGGGGTTGACCGTTACTACTTCATCTCATATAGTTTCCAGTGGGGAATAAGAAAGAAAAAGATAATAAGACGCTGAGCACTTGCCAGAATAAAGAAAATCTAAGAAGGGGGGGGGAGGAGAAGGCTAGGCAGATGCTCGTACTAAAGAAGAGTACATGGGAACTCATGAAAGGATAGGGCATATTTTTCAAAGCTGTGACAAAAATTTTTAGAAACAGGTTCATTTTAAAGACAACAATACACAGGTTACAGACTTGCATGGCCTATGCCTTAAAGAAAATATAAACTAATGAAACAAAAATACAACCATGAAATGTCGCATCCGTTGTTTGGTAAATTTAAATTCTAAAAGCTCATGACAATTCAACATGATGGATCGTGATGAATTGTCCTGAGTCTCTTCAACTTCTGCTTCACAATATGGTCATAATTAATGATTGCTCTAATGTGGTAAGGGCTTTTGTAACCCCTTTAAATTTGGTCTTAAATAATTAAGGCCATATATTTTTTTCACCTTAAGTGGGATTTCATGTTATGCAATTTAGGGTTAAATGAATAAATTAACGTTAAATGTTAACATCATCATGCGGGAAACTTCTTATATTTCTCGTTAAACGGGATTTTGTGTTAAACGATTTCGAGTTTATGGGGTTTGACTGTATTTATGAAGCATATGTTTCCCTAAACAACAGCAAAAAATGGTATGTTCACTGTTGTAAAAGTGGAGAAAAAGATGTCCAAACTTGGTTCCGAGAAAGCAAAGATAGTTTCAGTAAAAGCTTTATAATTTTCACAGGTTTGTTTCTCTTACAATGAGAAATTGAAAATAAGAAGGGGGGGGGGGGGTAAATAAATTCATCATACTACCAAGGTAATGTTTTACGAATCTATATTCATGAAAAAATAATAAATTTCTTTATTCAAAAGATTTTTAAACGTGTGAAACTGCGCCAAGACAAAGCCACTAATCTTCGAAAAGTACTACAGCATTCCTTGAACAACTGAAAAATGACAGTAGTATTTCATATATACCTTTTCAAAATATTCCTCTGAAGTCTTCTAAGGCTGTCCTTATGACTATCCTGCATTTGGTTATCTAAAAAGAGCTCTTGTTAAGCTAAAACTCACCATGACTCATGTACTCTGGAAAGTAGTGAAAAGTGAATGGCAAGCAATATCATTAGAAATTTTACGAAAACACCTTCTAACGTGGAAAGTATGGCACAAGCTTATAGACCAGAAAACAAGGTCATCAGATAAAACATTGAGAAAAAAATCTTTCAAATTGAACAGTTAAAAAACTCATTGAAATCATTCTAAAACTATGTTATCACTTTTTGTATTTAAACTTCGTGAACTCTGATAACCATATACGTAATAAAGTAGTGATTTTCCAAACTACATTATATTACCAATATTTTATATTTAAGAAAAAATTAAAAAAATCGTAAAATTTATACAAAAAAATCTAAATGAAAAGTTTATGTACACAGTTGAGACAGCTCTAATATTATTTTATAATAGTATATTTAAGAGTATTCCACAAACCATACATAATAATACGTCAGTAAGAACATGTTTAAATATTTTGTTGATTTACTACGGTTGCGATGGCGTAAATATTATACAGCGTCACTTGCTAAATAATTATACTTCGCAACATATAAATAATAAGGTTTCGATGATTTACACTTACTTAGAAAGGTTGCAAACTCCTCATACGTTACCAGTCAATAATTTTTCTTAACAAGGGCTGTGTTTTTGAGCTTAATACCTCATATCTTAAATCCTCTATTTATACGAACATCGCATCGTCCAACTCTGAAATATCGTTGGTTTATAGAATTATCTTTTTCTTTTGGAGCACAAAGCATACGCATAAATAAATTAATTCCCTGATTTCAAAACCGTTATTACAAACTCAGTACGTGAATGTGAACTACAAAAGTCACTGGACAAATGTCAAAATGATGATCAGTCTTTTAACATTCCTTCTGAAACATGCCACTAGATTGTGACCGCATTTTATGTACATAAAACTGTAGTGTGTGTTTTATAAAGATGCAAAAAATGTATTAAAAATTTAAATTAAAGACATCATTTAGCCAGTTATACTAATCTCCAATAGATAGTACCATAAAAAATTTCAAATATTTAAATTACTTCAAAAATAAAGTTACTACTGTTTGTTTCTTCGTCGAACATTTAAAACTCCGTTTCTTGAAGGTCCGTGCCAGCAAAATTGACTACAATCTTCTTTACGCAATCTTATTTGAATAAAGCTTTTATAGAAAGAAAAAGTAAGGTACCGTTTGGTTAAAAGTAAAAAAAAAAACTTTCAGCGAACGTCTTTCTGCAGTAATTTGAAATTTACAGTACCGTGTTCCTATTTTAGGCTTTTAAAGAATTTAGTAACACACGGGTTGCTTCTATAGTTACAGAACTCTGAACCAGTTAAATACTAATGATAAGCAAGGGAATATTACTAAATCTTTTATATACAAGAACGATAGAAATATTGGCAACTTTATATTTATAAAACAATAAATTCACCCAATCAATGTCAAATTAAGAAAGATACATATTTATAACTGCATAGCCTCATTTAATTCCTTAGAGGATATAATACTTTAATTCTTTGAACTTAGTTGCTTAAATTTCCTCGTAAATAAAATACAAATAATTGGTTTTAGAGAATATTCTTATAGAGTAACATCCCATTGTAAATCATATTTATTGAAATAGTCCATACTTTTAGAATCATAAAAAAAACTAGTGTGTTAACCCTTGGTAAATCGCGCGGTTGACAAAAGTCCTCCCACAATCAATTTTTCAATACATAGCAGCCCATGATAGCAGCCTTCTTACAGTTTTTTTTTCAAGTTATTTTAAGAGTATTTTTTAATGTGTACTTTATTCTGTTCAATAATGTTTTCTTTATAATTAAAATACCCACTTTGATATTTGATCACGAATTTAATGGTATGCACGTAGATTTGAATTTAGGGGACATTTGCCCCCCCCCCCCCACACACACACACTACTAATCGTGAGACAAAAGGTCGTGCATCTAACCAAGTTGGTTGGTTGGTTGTTTTCAGATTATCTGGCACCGTCAGCAACACGAGGGCTATAATGCGCCGAAACATTCGTCATTAGACAAGCCAACATACATTTACAAACACCCATGCCAAAGATACTATAATAACCCTTCGGGTTAAAGATGGCAAGCTTCCATAGAGATAATGTAAAATAGTTGAGAGCACATTACGTCATTGCAGGGTTTCAACATTGGCAAGCTTATCGCTCTTTTTGGTTTTATTTGGCGATTACATTTTATGGTTTCCCAGAAATCTTTTATCCAAAAAAAGAACAAATCTGCCTAGCTCATTAAACTTTCACTTAAAAAATTTACACACCCAACCAAATTTTTGTTAATTTATATTTTTAACTAAAATAATTGAATACTTTTTTAAACAATATTAATATTATATTGAACCACTACAGCAAAAGTTCCATCCTGTAATGCAATACGAATCCTACCATTAGATTTGCGGTTTTTACAGCATATTCCAATATTAGTGAACTTTTAGTAAGTTTTCGTAATAAATATGAACATCAAGAATTAACAAAATTACTAATTACAAAATTATTGAAACACATTCTAGAAGAAAATGATTTCGATAAAGTTTCCATGCATTCTTCGAAGCAGTACATTAGGAAACTAAAAAATATCTAGTTATTGAGTGCAAGAATTTAAAAATGACTTGCAACTACAAAAACCAATATCATTTAGCATGTACTAGTTTAGAAGAATTTACTAACAGTGGACAATAATCATTTAGCTTTATTAATTCATAAAATAAAAAACCGCAATGGTAATTGAGATTGGCGTCAAATTTCAAAAAATCATAATAAACACATAGTAATAATTGCGTGCATTTTTGCAACTAACAAATGATAAACATTCTTTCAAGTGATGTCAAAGTAATAAAAAAAGAAAAGTTCATTGGAAAAAAAAACTATATTTAACATAAAAATTAGCCTGCTGAATGAGACGAAAAAATAAAAACAAACGATTAAGAACACTAACCATCAAGTTTCATCACAACCATCAACACTTCAAAAAATGTTCTGTTAAAATTCTCTTACGAAAATTCTATAATCTTCAGAACATTACCGAAATTTATTGTGCACAAAAGCAAACAATTTGAACAAACTTGAATAAAGAATATGTAACTTTGCAAAGTAGAATCTTCCATTTTTGTTCTGCTATTTAAATCTCCCACGAATTCGACGAAATAAATCTGATGTTCTTATTTGTTTGTTTAAAAAGCACAATCGCCAAAGTAAGAACAAAGCTCTGCGCATGTCTGGAAATCGGAGCAATTTGGCGAAAGTTTTGTGCTCTAAACTATGAAAATCCGCGAGATGGCAGCACTTACGTATCGGCGAAGCTTGCCTTCTTATAGTTTTAAGTTCTTTGCCCATGCCTAACACGGGACTCGAACACGCAACCTCGGGGTCTAGAAGCTAGCACGCTAACCACTATACCGTTTGGTCGGCGCATCTAACCAAGGGTTAATAAATTCCACAAAACCTAGAGGAAAAATATTGATATATCAAATTTTGTCTTGGTACAGTAAAACCTTAAAGTAAAATTATGCTACCTTTCTTAGAAGCAAGACCAAGAAAGCGAGCTTGAAATGATAAAATGGGCATAGGCATCTAAGATCTGGTTATGAAAAGGAAATATAAATGTCCGAAGAAGAAAAAAACAGTGGTGCCTTCTATTTCTGAAATAATTTATTATAATTAAATCTACTTTGGTGCCATATACTGGATATCAGGAAAATTCATAAAATCCTATCATTAATTTCAATAATAACTGATTATTACTGTCTGCCTAAAACAATTCTTCGTAGCAGTACAGCCTTGATACAGATCAAGATTGTCTCAGTCAGTTTCCTCCATCGGGTTCTGTCAGTCGCTATGGCTCTCCGTCGGTTGATTTTTAACATCTTTAGATCTTCCTCAACGCGACCAAACAGTATAGTGGTTAGCGTACTAGCTTCTAGACCGCGAGGTTGCGGATTCGAGTCCCGTGTTAGACATGGGTGTTTGTAAATGTATGTTAGCTTGTCTAATGACGAATGTTTCGGCGCATTATAGCCCTCGTGTTGCTGACGGCGCCAGATAATCTGAAAACAACCAACCAATCATGATATTTAATGCCGACCAAACGGTATTGTTGTTAGCATTCTAGCTTCTCGACCACGAGGTTGTGGGTTCGAGTCCCGTGTTAGACATGGGTGTTTGTAAATGTATGCTGGCTTGTCTAATGACGAATGTTTTGGCGCATTATAGCCCTCGTGTTGGTGACGGTGCCAGATAATCTGAAACCAACCAACCAACCTTCCTCAACGCATTCAATCCATCTTCTTTTTTTCTAACTCCTTCAACTTTAGAGAAGGTCAATTTTCTAGTTGGGTATGTTTCATCATATCTGTATATGTGTCCCAGCCATCAAATTGGATAGGATTTAATCACTCGAACAATATTTGGTTGTCTATACTTTAAGTACAGTTCGTGATTATAGCGTGTTCTCCAGATATTGTTTTCTTTAACTGCTCCAATAATTTTTCGGGGAATTTTTCATTCAAAAATAAGTATTATTTTTTTATTTTTTTTTATTTATTTTTTTAGACTTGTTTAATACCCAGCATTCGGAGCCATACAAAATGATAGGCCTTATTAAGCTTTTATACAAGTTAAATTTTGTGTACAAGTTGAAAAGTTTTTATTTAAGTAAATTTTTCAGATCAAAGAAGCAGCTGTTAGCCATATACAATCTATTTTTCAATTTTAGGTTTTATGTCATTAATGTCGGTAATGAGTGTGCTAAGATGTTGAAATTCCCTGAGACGCTCAAAAGTATGGGTATTTATCTGTAAAGGTCTGGATCATTTAGGATCTGGAGAGGATTTATCTGTATCAGTAAAGGGCGTGGATCCTATCCTCTGCTAGCTACAACCATTAATTTAGTTTTATCGACATTAATTGTCAGCCCTAAAACACTACTGTTTAATATATGCGTCATTGCATGTCAAATCAATCAAAAAACAATTTTTTGGAACTTTACGATTTAGATTTTGATGATTTTTTGTGAATTAATTAAGCATATTAAAAGGATGAAAAACGCTAAATTACAGAATTTTGGGGCATATACTAATAGTTCTTGTGATTCGGACCTTTGAAAAGGTTAAAATCGAACAAATTTCGTAGTGATTTGATATCCTCACAGATGTAAATTTAAAACTATTAAAGTTAAAGTCCTCAAATGTATGTCATTCTTTTCTGGATTAAATAATCTTTTATATGATTTCCAACATGACTATATTTTGAAAAATATTTTTTGACAATATATCTCAAAACGGCACTTTTTTTTTTGTATAAAACATGTCTTGAAAACATCAGTTGACAACTTTTGGGCTAAATTTCAGAATGGATCACAAATGGATTCCTATAAAAATATTTCTTTTATATATGTGATGGTTGTTAACGCGCGTCAGTAAACAACTGAATTGTAGTCAATATTCTTTTAACTGTCACCGCCTGGTTGATCGTAGAGACGCCTCTTTTGTTATATAGTTTTTTGCTAGTCTTTTAACAGCAATGATTTTATAACGGTAATAAAGGTTTTTAGTAGCACACTAAGAAAGCACTAATTGAACACTAAGAAGCCTTGAATATGATGTAAAATCCTGTATTGATGGCAGAAATGTAGAGGCCGTGTATCAAATTATATTTAAAATATACTTTTGAAATAAATTTCGTACAAACCTACCAACAGAATTCATTCAACGGATATTTCAAAACAAAAAGTTTCTCTAAAAATTAAAATGCAAAAATGTACACACAAATTTAAAAAATCAATTCGTGGACTTCACTTAAAAATGACAAAAGATATTCAATTTTGACATGGCAATAAATAATATTAAAAAACCTACTTACATTCATTTTTAAATCATTCATTCATACTGCTCTAAAGCGCAATTCTCGGCATAATTTATTTCAATGTGATCAAGCAAGCATTGTGGATGCATGTAGCCACCCACTTGCTGAATCTTTGATTCTAGAGGTAAAGCGCCCGTTTTGTGGTGAAGTAAGGCGGATAAAAAAAGCCGAGTTCAATTCCCCTCTTCGGAAATAATAGTGAATAAAAGACAGAAATAAAAATAAATTCACTGTATATTTGAAAATAAATAAATAAAGCTCACAATTCTTTAAAAAAAAAATTTATTTTAATCCAAAATAAAATTTCATATTTTAATCTCAATAAAATATGGAAGTCGCAATACACGGACTTAATGTAAGTTAGATACATCGAATGATTATAGCCCGAGAGGCGGCTGAAAGTTTTGGACCCCACCGAACATCATTCTGAATTTTTTATAGGAATTGGAGAAAAGTGAGTAGATTACGAATCCACTGGTCTGCCGTATCAAAAATGGTCGAAACTGATCAAAAATCGACTTGGAATAAGTTGAACTAAAATCTGATGGCCAAATATGTCATAACTTTCCAAAAATATAATTAACTTTTTCGTCTGGCAACCCACTGCATTTTGATTTTCAAGGAGAAAAAGCGCAAACAATTTCTCGATAGCTCGGAAAACTTTTATCTTTTAAAAGTAAGCCAAATTAGCGACATTAGTTACGTCATCAGTGATGTAATGTTTATTGTCAATTTGGTTCATTTGTGAAACATGAAAGTAAGCCACAGCCACACATCCGAATCGTCTGCAACCTTCTTAATTGAAAATTAGAGTGAGGGTTATCAAATAAAAAAAATGCTCATTATTTGGCAAGTTATGGTGCATTTGGCAATTGGGTTTAGTTTAACTTATTAAAAGTCGATTTTTGAGCAGTTTCGGCCATTTTTGCCACGGCAGAAAGTGAGTAGACGTAATCTACTCACTTTTCACCAATTTCCATAAAAAATTCAGAATAATGTTCGATGAGGTCCAAAAATTGCAGTCACCTCTCAGTCTATTATAGAACCTCTTAACTATTCACCTCTACGGCTTCCGAAATAGCTATCTAGAAGTTTCTCGGGGTAACCTCCTGAGGAGGACTACGGAAGCCTCAAAAGCGGAAATTTTACGCTCCTGGGGTCATCCCAAGGAGCGCAGAGGAAGGGTGCTCCAGAGGAGAAAGGCCTTTAGCACGAGGGGTTACGAGGGACTTTCGTGGGAAGTCCTCGTGGTATATTAGACTGGAACCGGTTATATGAATATTTTAGCTTGAAGGTATTAAAACTACATCTATTTGTCAATTTTTCAATTTCAGTACTAAACCTTTATAGCCTAATAGTTATTAAATATAACGTGGTTAAATAACACATTAAAAATTACTTACTGGACACGTGTTGCTTGCGTTGTCGGTCAAAATATCAAACTAATGATAAATAGTGTCGGACAAAGTCATATGTAATCCACCTTAACAAAATTGCTACACGAAGGAATGTAACAAGTGACCTGATGGGCTATATCTAGTAAGAAAACATTATGTAAGAATTTGAAGAAAAATTAATTGATGAAGTCACCAGTAATCAACACGTTTCAGTACACACATGTACCCTGGTGAAAATAATTAAAAGTACATACATGTAAAGAGGATTTCAAAAAAACTTTATTAAATAATAAAACACACACTTATATGTCCAACTGCCAAAATTACTATTTATATAGATTTTATAGATAATTGAACTGAACGCAAAGTGGTGATTAATTGGGTTTTTGCTGAAAACTATTCATTTGTGCTTCAAGATGAAGAACCAGTAACGACGCCATACGACACATATTTCTTATATACCGGGTGGTTATAATTAAAGTTACCCTGTTTAGAGCCACGTAGAGTCCGTTCTAATGATCAGATTTTAATGAAACTTGGTATATACACTATATGGACCATGGGGAAAAGAAATCTACAGTAAAAAATTGTAGTTCAAATTTTGATCACCAGGAGAAAAAGTGGCGCATAAAGAACAAAAACCACAAATTGAAAACAAATTACAGCCGTGTTATGCTTTCTTTCAATTCAGGCAGAGTCCGTATTTTCCCTCCATACACACGATCTTTCAGGAATCCCCACAACGAGATATTACAGGGATTTAAGTCCGGAAAACGAGGAGGCCAGGCAGTTGAAAAACTTCTCGAAATTACCCGATCATCTCCAAAGAGGGCATTATATAATGCCGTCACAGGTCGGTTTTTATACCCCTCTAAATTTGCATACCGTTCTTTCTCGTACATGAAAATTGCCATCTATCGGTTGAAATTTGAACTATTTTTGAGAAGGGATGGTATGCAAATTTGGAGTGGCTTAAAAAGCTACTAGTTACTACAGTAAAATCAGTCTGCATCATGGCGTTAGAAGAGAAAGAACGAGCGTTACTGGTGATGTTATTTTATCAGAATGGCGGTAATTTGTCAACTGCGCTGCGAGACTATCAATGCTTGAAGGGACTACGAAAAGGGCCTATGTCGCGGCAAGATTTGAAGATGATTAATAAATTTGAAGAGACTGGAGATTTGGGTGTGCTGAAAGAAAGAGGACGGCAACGGGTTTCAAATGAAACTGTGGAAGAAGTCACTCTTGCCGTGGTCGAAAGAACCTCGGATAGTCAATGTGCTTCTACAAGTGCTTGAGCGGTGTCACGTGATTTGTCTATCCCTTGGTCAACAGTTAGAAAGATCTTCGATCCATTGTAAAATGGTATCCATATAAGCTCCACGTTGTGCAACAACTGAAACCTGCTGACTCGGGTAAGCACACTCAATTTTGTAGAATTCTTTTGGACAGAATAATGGAACATTTTATGGTCGGACGAGGTGCATTTTACACTAGATGGAGCCGTGAATACTCAACACTGTCGAATATGGAGTACGGCAAAACCTAATGTTGTGCATGAACAGTCTTTGCATCCTGATTACATTACTGTATGGTGTGGTTTTACTGCTGAATTTATTCTTGGTCCCTTTTTCTTTGAGGAGAGCACGCTTCGTGGCCCTCAAAGGTGTTCGATTACGAGGACCCGCTACTGTGAGCTTCTTCGGCAGCAAGTCCTTCCTGCCCAACAAGAACGATAATGTTTAGAGACTACTGTCTTTATACAAGATGGTGCACCACCTCACATTGCACAGAGGGGTATAAAAACCGACCAGTGACGGCACTACTTCGTGCCCACTGTTGAGTTAAGTCCGCCGCCCGCCAGAAGAGGGAGCCACTTGTTCTTTTATATTTACATTTTCAACTTGTGAGTTGTTGGTTGTATTCAGATTATCTGGCGCCGTCAGCAACACGAGGGCTATAATGCGCCGAAACATTTCGTCATTTAACAAACCAACATACATTTACAAACATCCATGCCAACACGGGACTCGAACCCGCAACCTCGCGGTCTAGAAGTTTCAACTTGTGAGAGTGCAGACGATTCGGATGCGGTTGAGTAGACATCTTGAAATCATTGGTGCCAAAACCCCTTTTTTTCGGTACTTCTTATTTTACAATCGAAATCTAATCCAAATCTATTCTATTAATTCAAGTCTATTCAGTAAGTAACATTTAAAGTTTATACTCTTACTAATTCCCATCGTCTTCATTCATTATATGTAATTCTGTATTATTATGCATGTTTATTATAATATCTCATTCATGTGCATTTTTTCACGTTAATAAATATAATTTTTATACTGTGAATGATGTAATTAAAATTTAAAAACTTATTCAAACATTATTAACTATATTCTATAAGTTTTTTGACTGCCTGGCCTCCTCGTTCGCAAGACTTAAATCCCTATGATTTCTGGCTGTGTCGATTTCTAAAAGATCGTGTGTATGGCATACGGGCTCTGTCTGAATTGAAAGCAAGCATAACACGTCATGTTGCTGCAATTAATCGAGAAACCCTTCGCGCTACTGTTGAACACGCTATAACACGCTTCGAGCATGTAATGTCGTAAATGGAATTTATTTTTAAATAAAAATTTTGCTGATTGACTTAGCTTCACCAATCGAACCAGTAACACCTTTTTTTATTAAAAAGGGAGAAACATTGAAAAAGGAACCCTCAGATCTTTTCATTGCGAAGAATCGAGCATTATTTAGAGAATGTAACAATGGTTGCTCAAATGAAGGAGAAGTTGTAGAATTTGTTGCCATGAGAGAAAAGGAAAAATTCCGACTCTGGAGTCCCACTCGCCGTGGAGTCCACAAAAGAAAGGGATAGAGGATGCTGGCAAGCACCAAAAACCAGAAAAAGAAACAAAAGGCTGTAATTAAATACAAATTTGTGTTTTCAATTTGTGGTTTCTGTTCTTTATGTGCCACTTTTTCACCTGTGGTGGTCAAAATTTGAACTACAATTTTTTTTTAATTGCAGATTTCTTTTTCCCATGGTCCACATAGTGTATATACCAATTTTCATCAAAATCTGCTCATTAGAACGGACTCTACATGGCTCTAAACAGGGTAACTTTAATTATAACCACCCTGTATATACAAGTGGATGGGGTTTCCAGAGTTCGCGCTATTCGAATATCTAGTTACTATGTGCATAAAAAACACATAAAAGAAAGTCCGCAACGAGCAAATCACATTTCCTGTGTCATTTAAATATTCCTTTATAAAACATCGTTTATTCGTTCGAATGCAATATCAATATAGACGTAGATTTATAGAAAATAAGGTGAAGAATTCGCTAATGTGGGGATCACTACGAAGCTAATGGCATACTATAGGTAAATAAGCTTGGAAGATAGAACTTAATTTTACCATTTATGGTACTGTAGACAATGACGCTTATCTTTGATTAAGAAAGCTTTGTCTTACCTAATTCTGTGTTTTATCTAAGCCTAAATGAACACATAATCAAATAACTTACAAAAGAATTATTTCATTATAGGTATCGGTGCAGGCTGTCTTAAAATTAGGACCACAATAATGAAAAATGGAACCAATTGAGGTGTAATATAACTACCTAATTTACAGTTGAATGAACAATGAGACTAAGTATTAAACATTTAATAATTAGCATTACAACCATCTAAAACACAATGGACGCAATTCAGACGCCCTACTATATTAGTTGGTTGTTTTCAGATTATCTTGCGCCGTCAGCAACACAAGGGCTAATAATGCTCCGAAACATTCGTCATTAGACAAGCCAATTTACATTTACAAACACCCATGCCTAACACGGAACTCGAACCCTCAACCTCGCGGTCTAGAAGCTAGCACGCTAACCACTATACCGTTTGGTAGGCCCTACAATTTTAAAGTACAATCAAAGAAAAATGAATGATAATAATTATCATTCCAGGTCTTGTGGAACATGAATTAGAAAGATTTAAATTTAATATTCCTTACATTATTGCTTAAATTAAATCTTAAAAATTTAATTGGTTTTGGTAAGTATTCTTGCAAAGTAACATCCCATGGAGTTATCAGTCTTATTTAACTAATTTAGAAACAAGGATCTCAAAAGCAACTCGCGTGTTAACACATTCGTTTAAGTCCGTCTGAATAGCCTAACATAATGTACCACGATCTCATGCAGAGAGACGTCCTTTAGCACTACGCAAACTTTTCTCAATTTAAGAAGTATAACGTACATCTTTTAGCTGCTGAGTATATTAATAATTTCCACATGAAAAGGATTTATAAATGTCCGAAGAAAATAGTAACAGTGGTGCCTTTATTTCTGAAATTATTTTATTTGATACAATTTAATATCTTATGACTTAATCTTAAATGCATTCTCAATGGAAGAGAATATTTAAAATAATGGCCAAACATTCCTTTTTATAGTTGTTAATTTATTTCGTTTTTTAATTATAACTGTTAATCATATAAAATTCATCCAGTAGTAATTGCAATAAAGAGCAGACGAACATTTGCAACTCATAAACTAAATTGTAAAATTTACGCAATGCCCCAGGTACCAAAAAAAATCGAAATTTTTTTTTACCGAAAAATGTTCTAAAGACCAAGCTAAACAAAATGGAGAACGCCTAAAGTGCGAACTCCAGTACCAATAATTCAAATTCAATTTGGTACTTAATCTTAGCCTTAAGTACCAGAAGCGAATGTTTTTCACTTTTCTGCTCTCCTGAAAAATTTTCCTTTTTGGACTTCGGTCGTTTTCCATTTCTAGTCCTCAATTCTTTCCTAGAAATTGTATCGGAATACCCAAATATGGGTATCGAATTAATATTTTTGTAAAGAAACACGCAATTGGATATTAATATTTATTTAAGTAGTCCATAATTTTGGTATCATAAAATCAACTTGTGTGTTAATAAATGTTTTATAAACCTATAGGAAAAATCATGTTACATCATCCCTCTAATACATGAATATTTTTTTTTTCTGATGCAACTAGTGGTCAAGTAACTGGTGTTTATTACTAAAAGTATATTAAAAATTACTTTTTGAGTATAAACAATTATAGTAGAACTAATATATTTGAGGACCAGAAATTGAAAACAAACAAGTACCAAAAAAAAAAAAAATCGAAAATCTTTTTTTACGGAAAAATGTCTAAAGACCAAGCTAAGCAAAGTGGAGAACTCTCAAAGTGCGAACTCCAGTAGCAATAGTTCAAATTCAAATTTAATTTATTCGAACTCCAGAAGCCAAATTAAATTTCACACTCCCCAGTAGAAAATTCAAATAGAATTTGAACAATTGCTACTGGAGTTAGCACTGGGTACTTAGTACAATCTGGTACTAAGTCATAGCCTTAAGTACCAAATGCGAAAGTTTTTCATGTTTCGTCTCTCCTGAAAAATTTTCTTTTTTGGACTTAGGTCGTTTTCCATTTCTAGTCGGCGCAGTTTGGCCCTTGTGCCTTACAAATCCAAAATACGACAAACCAACCAATCATTTCTAGTCCTCAATTCATTGCCAATTCGATATTGGGGAAATAACATACATTACTACAATTTTACTCCTAAGTTGTGTAGCGCATGCGCTACGTTGCTAACTAGAGGGTTAAATATCGTCTTGATAGGATACCTTCATTAAAACTTTGCAACCTTTCTTGAAAATAGAAAGATCGCGTAGCGAAAATATCAAACGTTATAATCAAGTGATAATTTTGCTAATTAGAAGGAGATATAAATGACTGAGAAAGAAATGAACAGTGGTGTCTTTATTTCTAAATAATATAGTATAACTAAATCTACTATAGTGCCATATATAAGGGTAATCCATAAAATGCCATTAATTTAAATAACTACTGATTATTTGCATTGACCTTAAACCACTACGGTTTGATATACCTAAAATGTGGTTCTAACCGGTAAAATAGTAAAAGGAAGGTATAGCAGGTAAAAAAATTAAGTTATTTATCTCATACGAGTCACTGAGCGCCAGAACAGACAAACCTACAATTTGATTTTTGTCTGTTTCCACCCCGTGCTTTCAAACCCATTCATACCTGAACAGACCAAATGTGGTTTATCTAATGGCCAACTAAGTTAACCATTAGATAAACCACAGGTCTGTTCAGGCATGAATGGTTTTGAAAAATCTGTGTAGAAACTGCGAAAATCAAATTGTTTAATGATCAGTTTTAGTGTTCAACACCTCATACATTCAATACATGGCAATCCAAAAGCAAGATAATATTTTGTTAGTCGATGAAGAAAAACATTTCAGAATAGGTCAATTCAATTTTCACAGAAATACTCTTGAGATATAAAAGAAGAGGCATTAAATTGAAAAAACTTTCTTTGTTTAAGAAATTTTGACAGTTATTGATAAGGTAAATGGATTTTGCAAACTTTCTACTATATACTGATAAATTATATAAATCCTAATATTATACTGTGACGAAGCATGAATATTTAGCAAGTGACGGTTAATAACATTCACGTCATCGGTACTTTACACAATCAACAATATTTTTCAATTTTATTTTATCAGTTTCAAATTGTATATACTTATCTTGGATAATTTCAATTAGTCTTCTCAAATAGAAATTAAGTTTTCACATAAAGTAAACTCAACTTTGCTCCGGCTAGATTCAGCTGGAATTGGAAAGAAACGATAGTATATAGAACTGTACTAGATAGAAAGTACTATCGTGAAATATCTTTTGAATTGAGTGTGGATGTCAGATGGAAACAATTCCCAGAATTTACTTGTATTATCATAAAAAATGTTTCTTCTCTTTTTACTAATGTGAACACATTTATGATTTTTAAAAACTTATTAATGCAAGTCGTTATTTTTTTCTTTGGGGGGTACTTAAAAGACCAGGTGTATCGTCACAATTCACAAACCGTAGACGAACTGGAACAATACATCTCTGCTGCTTGTCATGACTTTCCATCTGAAATATTTTCACGAAATCACGTCCTTGAATTTTGTCCTCAGACTGCTCCACATTGTTGCTGCAAACGGTAGTTATTTTGAAAACTTTGTTTTGTAGTTTTTCTAGTCATCAGCGCTATCTGTTGACAAACTTTGTAAATGATTTTGAAAATTAGTAAGAATAATTTCCTGGTTACTTAAGTAGAATGCAGCAAACCATTCATTTCTATCGCCTTCCACTGCCTCTTTTATCTTCGTTTTTTGTTTTGTTTTTTTTTTGCTTTTTTTTTTTTAATTTTTTTTTTTATTGATTTTTTAAATCGTCGGTCATTTTAGGGACACCCGGTATATACAGGGTGGTTATAATTAAAGTTACTCTGTTTATAGCCACGTAGAGTCCGTTCTAATGAGCAGATTTTGATGAAACTTGGAATATACGCTATATGGACCATGGGGAAAAGAAATCTGCAATAAAAAAAATTTAGTTCAAATTTTGACCACCAGGTGAAAAAGTGGCGCATAAAGAACAAAAATCACAAATTGAAAACACAAATTTTTATTTAATTCCAGCATAAGTTCAATGTGCATTCCATTTACGTCAACTACATGCTCGAAGCTTGTTATAGCGTGTTCGACAGCAGCGCGAAGGGTTTCTCGATCAATTGCAGCAACATGACGTGTTATGCTTGCTTTCAATTCAGGCAGAGTCCGTAAGCTCCCTCCATACACACGATCTTTCAGAAATCCCCACAACCAGAAATCACAGGGATTTAAGTCAGGAGAACGAGGAGTCCAGGCAGTCGAAACACTTCTCGAAAATACCCGATCATCTCCAAAGTGGTCTATCCTTTTTTGTCTATCCCTTGGTCAACAGTTAGAAAGATTCTTCGATACATTGTAAAATGGTATCCATATAAGCTCCATGTTGTGCAACAACTGAAACCTGCTGACTCGGGTAAGCGCACTCAATTTTGTAGAATTTTTTTGGCCGGAATAATGGTTGATAAAGCATGGCCTTGGAACATTTTATGGTCGGACGAGGCGCATTTTACACTAGATGGAGCCGTGAATACTCAGAACTGTCGAATATGGGGTACGGCAAAACTTAATGTTGTGCATGAACAGTATTTGCATCGTGATTACATTACTCTATGGTGTGGTTTTACTGCTGAATTTATTCTTGGTCCCTTTTTCTTTGAGGAGAGCACGCTTCGTACCCCTAAAATGTGTTCGATTACGGGGACCCGCTACTGCGAGCTTCTTGCAAGTCATTCCTGCCCTACAAGAACTAGAATGTTTAGAGACTACTGTCTTTACTCAAGATGGTGCACCACCTCACATTGCACGACCAGTGACAGCTCTACTTCGTGCCCACTTTGGAAATGATCGGGTAATTTCGAGAAGTTTTTCGTCTGCCTGGCCTCCTCGTTCTCCGGACTTAAATCCCTGTGATTTCTGGTTGTGGGAATTTCTGAAAGATCGTGTGTATGGAGGGAGCATACGGACTCTGCCTGAATTGAAAGCAAGCATAACACGTCATGTTGCTGCAATTGATCGAGAAACCCTTCGCGCTACTGTTGAACACGCTATAACACGCTTCGAGCATGTGGTTGACGTAAATGGAATGCACATTGAACATATGCTGGAATTAAATAAAAATTTGTGTTTTCAATTGGTGATTTTTGTTCTTTATGCGCCACTTTTTCACCTGGTGGTCAAAATTTGAACTACACTTTTTTTTATTGCATATTTCTTTTCCCCATGGTCCATATAGTGTATATTCCAAGTTTCATTAAAATCTGCTCATTAGAACGGACTCTACGTGGCTCTAAATAGGGTAACTTTAATTATAACCACCCTGTATATATATAGTGTGTGTGTGTGTGTGTGTTCAAGCATACACAAACGTACATGCGGTATTATTGTAATAGAAACCATTTGGTATTTTTCTTCGGATCTCCACACAATAGATATTTCTGATACATTAGTTTCTTAATAGTACCCACCGTTTCAAACTAATTTCATCTGCAACTAGCCGGAAAAAAGTTGAGGTTCTTATGTCAGTTGTATAGTATGTTTCTTTGATTTTTTTTTTTTTTTTTTTTCGTATCGATATTTTGTCTGAACAATTTTTATGTCATATCATTTCTCTCTTCAAGTATAGGTCATATTGCAGGACATTCTGACCAGCGTTTTTTTACAACTTTTTTGAAATGTTAACTTTAATTATGAACCCCTTGTACAGATTCATTAAAATCTGTTGGAAATATTTTTACCATACCAGAAACTTTTATTAACTCTATCTCGTAAGGAAGATATAAAAAATTGACGCGATAAGAATGATTTTTAAATTATTACAAACATTCTGAAACGGCAATGAAACGGCCAACAAAACAGTATTTCAAATGTATAGTGTTCCACTATATCTCCTTTACGAGATTTTGGGTTAGTGAAGCAACGTAACTTGATTTTTTTGTGTGAATATTTTGTCAAAGTGCTTATTTTGCACTTTGTTGTATGTATCCAAACCATTAATTCTTCATAACATTTACATTTCCTTAATATGAGCTCCCTGAAAATATCACATTTTTTTAATAATTGACCAGCTAAAGTCCGTGGTATTGCCATGGCTCAAATTGCTGAGGTCCGTAGATGGCTAGATGACAGGTAAAACCCGGATCATATTGGTTCAGTACCTTGCAAGTTATAAGCATTTCCTTTCTAACCTCCTATTTTCGATTTCCTACCACCACCTTAGTCCTTTAATATTCAGAGCCACTCACATTGCACACTTTTGCCACAGTGAAGACGCCCGGGCCGTTCACGCTGTGGCTCAGTATAGTAAGCTCGATAGGATTGCATGTTTCTGTTAGGTTCTGAGAGCCATACTCTACAGACGCAACTTGTAGCCACAGCAGCGGCCTAGTATAATAAGCAGCATAGGATTGCATGTTTCTTAGGTTCTGAGCACCACAAGCGACAGACGCAACTTGTAGCCACAGCAGTGGCCTAGTATAATAAGCACCATAAGATTGCATGTTTTTTAGGTTCTGAGCACCACAAGCGACGGATGCAACTTGTAGCCACAGCAGTGGCCTAGTATAATAAGCACCATAGGATTGCATATTTCTTAGGTTCTGAGCGCCACAAGCGACAGACGCAACTTGTAACCACAACAGTGGCCTAGTATAATAAGCGGCATAGAATTGCAGGTTTCGCTTCGAGTGGTTTGTCTGAGTGAAAGAAGCGGTGGCGCGCGTTCGACACTCCAGTGGCTCTGTATAATAAAGCCCTTAGTAACAAAACTTCGGATGTAAATTGCGTTCCTGGTAGTCGTAATTAGTTAAGAGCTCTAAAGAAAACGAGAAGATACAAATTGGTTCATTAGATTTCAAAATATTATCATACTCCTTTTTGCCCCTCATCTTCGACTTTTCGACGTCACCACCTTTACTACAAAACATAGGAATGCAGTTGTGACCTTGATAATCTGACCTGAAGGCAGGAATAGCTAATTTGGTAAAAGGGCTTGCTCAAAAATATTAAATAGGATTTCGGCATATTTAATTACTTGGAGATATTTAGATTATCTTAAAAAGTTTCTCTATGCTCCCATTAGCACAAATCCGCTGACCAATATCGACTTGACATTGACCAATCCCGATGTAGATCGAAGTAGACTGTCCGTAGCCATGGATCATAGCCAAACTCACCCATTGCTGGGTAAAATATACTGGAAGTTTTCAAATGGTGATGCTATTTATTAAAATTATAATATAGTGTTACAAGAAAGGACAGAAAGGTAAAAGTTATGCTTCGTGATAGTTTTGACAAGTTTATTTAAAAAACAATCGTATATTTTTGAACGATGCTCGAGGTTCGGCACGTAATGGCCAATGTTCCTAAAACTTCTGTTTCCGACATTGGCTAATACCACTGTGCTATGGAATATTGGAAATATAGAATAGTTTCTCTAATCATCTGAAATAAGATTTTAATCAAAGGAATCTTGGTACTTCAATTTAAACAAAGTATAATAGACTTTTACATAAACAAATGCTTATAGACTGAGAGGCGACTGCAATTTTTGGACCCCATCGAACATCCTTCTGACTTTTTTATAGAAATTGGAGAAAAGTGAGTAGATTTCGAATCCACTGGTCTGCCGTGGCAAAAATGGCCGAAACTGGTCAAAAATCAGCTTTTAATAAGTTGAACTAAATCCAATTGCCAAATGCGCCATAACTTGCCAAATAATGAATATTTTTTTTTATTTGCTAACCCTCACTCTTTAATTTTCAATTAAGAAGGTTTCAGACGATTCGAATGTGTGGCTATGGCTTACTTGCCTCTTTCACAAATGAACCAAATTGACAAGAAACATTACGTCTCTGATGACGTAACTGATGTCGCCAATTTGGCTTACTTTTAAAAGATACAAGTTTTCCGAGCCAGAGATCAGAAATCGTTTGCTCTTTTTCTCATTGAAAATCAAAATGCAGTGGGTTGCCAGACGAAAAAGTTTGTTCTCTTTTTGGCAAGTAATGACATATTTGGGAATCGGATTTTTGTTCAACTCATTCCAAGTCAATTTTTGATTAGTTTCGGACATTTTTGCCACTGCAGACCAGTGGATTCGTAATCTACTCACTTTTCTCCAATTTCTATAAAAAATTAAGAATGATGTTCGATGGGGTCCAAAAATTGAAGTCTCCTCTCGGACTACTAAGCTGTTCTGCCCCCCCCCCCCTTCTCTAAAAAAAAACAAGCACAAAATATGTTTATTTTAAATAAACAAAGTATATTCAATATACCGATGATTTAAAGAAAGAGAGTCGATTTCTAAAATGTTTTATCCTTATTTCCTATTCACTTCTCTGCCCCGAGTAAATTACCAGCTAAGATTATTGATTGTAATTTGCAGAGGACAAACTATTCTTTCTTTAATAAAGACAACTATATATATAACTTGCTTTGATTAAAATAGGGTGTTGTATAATTTTAAATAATTGAAGCGTGTTTTTCAATTTTCTTAATTCCCTTTAGGCTCTTTAAAATGATGACAATAAAAAGTAAATATGCAAATTATTTACTGGAGTTTAATTGAATTTTCTTCGCCAATTCATTGTATAACAAACCCTTTGGTATATCTATTTACTTTATAATTTCAAAACATTTGAGTGTAAATTTAAAATTAGAGCAATTTCCAAAATTATTTTATTTACATGTAAATTTACAATTATAGCAATTTCAAAGTTATATTCATTTCCATGTAAATCAAAAACTATATCTGTCCAAATATCTTCAGAAATAAGTTTAAATTTGATTTTGTTTTTGAAAAATTTTGAAATCAGAATTAACGTTATTACTACAAACATCACACCTGCACATATACAAAGTACTGAAATAAATTATAGAGTATTACTAAAACATAAAGTAAAAATAAGAATTTAAAATTTTCTGTAGTGGATGTTAAGATTCAAAAGAATAGTTATTGTTATATAAAACTATTTTAACCTTTAACTGCTGTAAGCGGTCTGACAGACCGCTAGTCATTTTTTGTGGAATGCTTCCACCCCCTAAAATATCGCATCTTTGACATTTATATTAATTTTTCTGGTTCTATGTTTCTTAAACTTTAAATTGATATTCACCAATTTGTTTAACGCAGTATGGACCATGTGTAGCCCTTGCGCCAAAAACATCAAAACCACCCAACCACAGCAGTTAAAGGTTAACTTTTGAGTTTCCTATAAATTTACACTGTCAAATTGCGGTTAATTACAATTGTTATAATTTATTGATGCATTGTATTTATATCCCAAACTTTTCGAGAAATTAAAAAAAAAAGAAGATATATTTTTAGAACTAGGTGAACTGGTCGTTATTTTATAGTTGAATCTAGACATTCAATTCTTAATTTATATCATTTCCCAGTATACAGTCAACTTAAATATTAGCATAATCATCACTTTCGTTAACAAAATTTAATTTGTAAAGGGACCATTTGTATTTTCAACAGTCTATTTATCAGGTTGAAAACAAATATTATATTTTTTGATTTATGTAGTGCCTACCCTAAATATATATTCTTTGGATCCGCCACTGAATGTTGCTCTTTACATGCGAATATAAAAATATAAAAAAAGGAAACCAAAACATTACAAAAACTAGATTATAGTAGCTAGTTATAGAATCATCTGATTTCAAAGGTATCACAGCGGTATTGGCCAATGTCGGAACAAGGGTTATGGGAAGATTGGACAATTCATGCTGAAACTCAAGCACCGTTTCAAAATGCACGATTTTTTAAAAATAAGCGTGTCAAAACCATCACAAAAACATTTTTAAGTATTTTTTCTTTCTTGTAAAAATATGTTTCAATTTTAAAACTATGCATCAACATTTCAAAACTTCCAGCCCACGTGTTGCCCTTGCGCCGTTAAACTTAAACCAATCAATCAAAACTTCCAGTATATTTTCAGGTGTACAGTGGGCGAGTTTGGCCAAGATCTATTGCTACTACCTGTCTACTACGGTTCATCTATTGCTACTATCTGTCTACTACGGTTCATCTATTGCTGCTACCTGTCTACTACGGTATCTATTGCTGCTATCTGTCTACTACGGTTCATCTATTGCTACTATCTGTCTACTACGGTTCATCTATTGCTACTATCTGTCTACTACGGTTCATCTATTGCTACTACCTGTCTACTACGGTTCATCTATTGCTACTATCTGTCTACTACGGTTCATCTATTACTACTATCTGTCTACTACGGTTCATCTATTGCTACTATCTGTCTACTACGGTTCATCTATTGCTACTACCTGTCTACTACGGTTCACATCGGGAGCCAGTGTCGAGCCGATTTTGGGCAACGGATTTGTGCTATTGGGAAGCATACTGTTTAGGGACTTATTGTGCCATTTTTTTTATTTTTTTTAATACTCTCGTATTTGACTTAAAAATAATATTTCTTTAACAACTATTTACGTATTTTAGTTTTTAATTTTTTTATGCTGTGATATCGGCCTAGCAAACGGTAGAGTGGTTAGCGTACTAGCTTCTAGACCGCAAGGTTGCGGGTTTCGAATCCCATGTAAGGCATGGGTGTTGGTAAATGTATGTTGGCTTGTCAAATGACGAAAGTTCGGAGCATTATAGCCCTCGTGTTGCTGACGGCACCAGATAATCTGAAAACAACCAACACTGTGATATCGCACAGAATGTAATGAAAATCAACAGAATGTGATAGTGAACACATTGCCATAGATTTACATTGAATACATCTTGGCGACAAAAGTGTGGCGGCACTTTTTGTCGATAATGAACACGTGACCTTAGGTAGGTTCAGGCTTGGAAAAGTAGGAGTATATTAAAAAGTACATTTCTTTGTCATAAATTCAGAGATTTTATTAATTTTTCTGGTACTTACGTATTAAACCTTCTACCTTAACAATTGATGGAAATTTTGCCAATTTAAATTTGTTAATTTGTTTTCTTTGTTGCCAACTTAGTACTGGTAGTCCAGTAAATTCAACTTTTTGAGAAAAATTCCGGTAATTGATCCTTGTCGATAATGTGTTTAAATTTTCTTACAGTAAAATAATAGTTTTAAATTTAAAGACTAAAGTCAGTGGCTAATCCTGTAGTTCTCGTAGTCGACCACACCAACAAAAATTTCATGAACGATTGATGGTTTAATACGTATGATGCAATGAGACCGTTGACTTTTATGTCGTGACAAAAAATACGTCAAACATAGTCGACTATACGTAGTAACCAAAACATTATCGTCAATTTTTAAAAGATAATTAATATTGTCCACGGGATGATAATTACGTCGTATACGTATACATATATCCAATATATGTATATGTACATATATGACGTAACGTTATGTAATCAAATACAATATTCTATTAAGTAAAACTACAAGTACAATAAACAAACAAAAAACTTTCTTCTTGATCTTCAAATAAAATCTATAAAAGAATGTACGATTGATTGGGAATGACGTAATGACGCTGTATGATATCGTAATTTCATTCCCTTTGTTACCTGTAATAAATATGTATTCCATTACAAAACCAGTAAAAATGAATTGCAAATTTATTTTTTAAAAATTTTTAATATTGGAAAAATAGTTTTCAATTTACTTCGTAAATGCATGAAGTATGCTAACATGTAACAGCCCACATTCTAAATCTACATATATCTAAAGGAAATAAAGCAACGTTATTGGGTATAAATTCAATACTATTCATAAAGTCAACACGCAAAATACTTTGGTAGCGATTGTTAATAATAAATATTACTGACAAGTTTTTCCATGTAAAGTACCTGACTGGGTCAAAATTGGATACCAACTATATTTTCTTTGGTACAAATGATCAAGACTGCTCTGTGACGTTAATTATACTTCCCGCATACTGAAATAATCCAAATTCAATAGCCGAGGACAATATTTCTTTATTTAAATATTTCTTTATTAATATGTTTTGCAATTGTATTCAAGTGAGTTTGTTTTAGTTTATACTTAGTATTAATACTGTGTTTATCAGCCTTTGTCATACACCTGAACCCTCTTTTGAGATACTTAATTTTATGGAACACTTCGTTAAGTAGCGAGCACAGATTTGAATTGAGAGGGGGGGAGGTGTTATACATTACATGTTATGAACAAGGTACGTCCCGGCCTTTATTGTAAAACATGTTCAATAAATTTACTCTTATTCAAACAAAAAGATAAATATTACATCGAAAATATAAAGTATTTGTATTATACTTACATATGTTATTGAAAACAAAGAAAAGAAAAGCAATACAAAAGTACAAAAAAAAAATTAATGACTTCGTCGTTCTTGTTGATTACTAGACAATTTATCAATATCTGGATGGATCAGTTGGTTGGTTGTATTCAGATTATCTGTCGCCGTCAGTAACACGAGGGCTATAATGCGCCGAAACATTTCGTCATTAGACAAGCCAACATACATTTACAAACACCCATGCCAACACGGGACTCGAACCCGCAACCTCGCGGTCTAGAAGCCAGCACGCTAACCATTATACCGTTTGGTCGGCGGATGGATCAGTGTTAAATGGAGATGCATATCATTTTCGGCATCAAGGAATTTCTTTCAGCACCAAAACTAAGATACTGTGCCGAAATCATTCTTTTAGGTTTTAAGGAATTTACTTACAGTTGATTTTTTTGTATTGATAACAAAAGAAATTGATGTCCCCAATCACCACCGAAATATTTTAAACGAGGACATTTTTTTTCCCCCCTCATTTAAGTGGGTCCGGCATCTCCTTAGGAGCCCATGTTAAATTCAACAACTTTGGGGGCATCTCATTTAATAACCAATCCTTCAATCATTATGAAACTTTCACAGCACACTATTTCAATACGTTTAAACACTTTAACACGAGATTTTCGTTATTTTTTAAAAATTGGAATTATGATGACTTTCTAAAAATATGTTTAAAAAATTGTTAAAATGTTAGACTATTTTTTTTTTTTAAGTATGCTGCTTATCATTTATTCCTCTTGTTAAAGTACTTAAATACATTAGAGAAACATGTATACAAAATTTCAAGCATTTATATCAAATAGAATTTTAGCTATGTGCCCCCAAATATGAAAAAAAGGTATTTTGAGAAATTCTGCTTCTAAGTTTCCACACGTGCTTTACAAACGTACATTTCGTTTACTTCAAAAGATTATTAAAAATACTTTAAAAAAAGATATAATTATAAATGAGGCATCATTTAAAGAGAAGACTTTAAATTTTATTCAACTCAAAATTTATTAGTCAACTCAAAATTATTAATCTGAAAATTTTTCATGTGCCGTACCCATTAAGGACTTTTCCCAAAAGTAATAAGAAATGAATAACAAAAATTTATTTAATTCATACAATTAAGGTGACATTTTTATGCTTACAAATAAGCTGAAGTGAAACGTCACTACTAATTTACAGTTAAGGGAACAAATAATCAAGGTCAATGAACATAATACGGGAACCTCAATATTTCGAAGTACAACTTATGAAATACTAATAATTAAATTTTCAACTGCGAATTCGCCAAGCAAAATGAGTTCGGCAAAAAATTTATATTTATATATATTCAAAACAAATATTTTAACCTTTTTATTTTTTGAGTGTTTGCTTGAGGAACACAGAATTATTTTTTTCTAAGACGCTAATGATATTCTGTAAAATATTTTTTAAATATTTTACTGCATCAGAAACTTTAGCAAAGTATAGATTTAACCCTTAAATGCATGAAATTTTATTTTCAATAAATAAAATTTGAAATCAACTAAGAAATGGGTGTAGCTAAAGAGAAAAATAATAATAAAAAAACCATAAGGATTTTGCCTATTGATGTAGTTTTACATCACAAAAAAAGCTGCATTTTCCTCGCATAAATTTATCAGTACATGCAAAAATATAAATATAATTTTACTCTACCTTGTTTTTACCAGAAAACAATTTTTCCTGTGTGTTTTTATTACTTTTTATATAAATTATCGTAATTCGTAACACCCGCCGAAATGAAATTGCACTCAGACAACAGCGCCCCCAACAATAAAAATTGTCACAGATAAAGAAATAAACTGTCAAAGATTATAGTTGCGTTCGAAAACGATAAAATAGTTTCGGTAAAATTAAAATAAACACACTATGCAAAGGTTACTACATAAAGAGATCTACATTCTACGCATTTAAGGAATGTATCGAAAAGGCAACAATATGCATTTAAGGGTTAAATCATATCGTTTCATAATAGCCTTTTAATGAAATATTAAGTTAGGGAGGCATCCAAATTTTTTCTTCATACATTTGTATTATGTCATAGTTTTTATTTCCTCAATGAAGCGAGTTTGGCATTGATATACAACAAATTTTTATATTTGTTGTATATCAATGCCAAACTCGCTTCATCGAGGAAATTTTTTCAGCGTATTGACTCCTCTCTGAAATCCATTGAGTACTTCTGTGAAAACCACACCATCCTATCATGAAATGTTCATGAATCATCGACTTAAACGTTTTCTTACTTTATGGTAATCGTGCACATATAGTCGACCAAACGGTATAGTAGTTAGCGTGCTAGCTTCTAGACCACGAGGTTGCGGGTTCGAGTCCCGTGTTAGGCATGGGTGTTTGTAAATTTTTGTTGGCTTGTCTAATGACGAATGTTTCGGCGCATTATAGCCCTCGTGTTGCTGACGGCGCCAGATAATCTGAATACAACCAACCGTGCACATACATGAAGAATACTTTTGGTTCTATTGCCTGCTGTACCTTCCTTTTCCTATTTTGCCTATTCGGACTACATTTTAGGTATACTATATAGTGTTTTATGATGAAGCTAAAAACCATATGTTATTTAAACTAATGACTGGTCATTTTGCTGATTTATATGACTTCTAATAGAAGGCATGACAATCAATATTTATTAATATTAAATTATTTCTTAAGTGAAGTCACCACTTTTCATGTTCTCATCGGACATTTAAAACTAACTCCCTTCATGAGGTGATGTTGGTAATTTGATAAATTTTAAATACTTTTAGAACGAGATTTCCTGTTTCATGGAAGTTTGGTTTATTTTGAAGAAGGTCGTCATCGTGCATGGTAATTGAGCAGATTTTATTTTCATGAAAAACATTGTGTTGTGAAAATTGCATACTAGAGTTTTAGAAGTGAAACAAGATTTCTTTCACTAGAAAAATACCACAAAACTGATCTTAATCTCCAATTTAAATTCAAGTCCGTCATTTCAAAAACTTGGAAATATAATTATTTTCTACTTTAAAAACAGGTGTTAACCGATGATTTTTTTTTTTTTTTTAAATATTTTCTCATAAAAAAAGTTGGGTACATTCTGTAGATTCTGTAGTAAATAAAAACAACACTAAAGTGTAATTTGATTCAATAACAATATAGCATTTGTAAAAGTTGAATTTTTTTATATAAATCTAAAGGCAACCAGATTAAGATAATTTAGGTGGGTTTTTTCGGGGGGGGGGGATGCATGTGTGTGTCAAACAATATCAAATGTAATGGCTTTATAAAAGCATTACAATAAAATTTAAATTATCATCATCAACAAAGGAGCCATTAAAGAAGAATGCATTTACATTATATAAAAGAAGTATTCAGTTTGGCAATGATTGTGTTTCATTAAGATTTATTTCACCAATCAATAAATAATGTGTCTTACTCTGGAAATGTCACTGCGCTATTGTCACGACTGGTTGAGAAAGAAAACATTCAGACTTCTTTACCAGCTTACTGGTACAGAATTTTCACAGAATAGTTTTTCTACTCAGGATACTTTCAGATTAAGTTTTAGTATCCTAAAGTTCTTAAGTTTTTTTAAAGGAGATTATATCCTGCGGTGGGGGGAAATAAATGTAGTTGCCTTGAGTCTGTATTATGATGTATAGTTTAAAGTATCCTAGGAGTGTTTTTAAAGTTTATGTGTGGAAAAGTCGTTTTGAATCACAAAAGAGCTTAACTCTACAGGGAATGATATAAATTGTGGTTGTCAATTGGGGTGTAAAATATGTAACAAGAAGGAGCTACGATTGTCCAATTACGTTTATATGGTGATATATATGTTAAAGGAATTGTTAAAGAACAAGTTGTGTTAAATGAGCACTCTCCCTTTTTTTTTCTCTGGAGAGATTTCAGAGTAATAGATTAGGAAGTGTTATTATAAGTGGTACGATGGCATATGCACTGGTAAAAAAAATTAAAGGATAACCAGTTTTCCCCTTAATAACTTCGCAGTGGAGCACTATAAAAACATGAAATTAACATCAAAGAGACATCTTTATATAACATAACGATAAGTAAGACAACTCTGTAGCAAATTGAAATATGCAGTGTACAGTTAGGGCATATGCAAAAGAATGGAATACCACTAGTGTGGAGTTGTAAAGATGCATTTACATTGAAAATCACGCAGCTCAAGGAGTTGACCTTTAGTTTGAAATATGATCTCCCCTGTCATCAGTGTTTACTAGGCACTGCATTCTTATACTTAACACGAGTTTCTTGATGAATTCTAGTGACTAAATTGCTCGTCCCACCTTTTGAACTGTTTGAAAGTGATAGAAAATTCCCAATACATTAAATCTTTCCACAGTGGATATCGTAGAAGCGTCCCACACATGCTTGATGAAATTTGGATTAGATAAGTGATCTGGCTTGCATGTAGGGGCAATATTCATAATTTTTAATCGTCTATCCAAAGCAAAAGTGGGATAAAATATGCCATAAGTATCAATTAACACGAGTTAGAAATCGATATTTTACTATTAAAGACTTGCCTAGATCAAGTTAACGTAATTACAGTAAAAAAGTCGAATTTAATTACCTTTTGCGCTACTGGGTAGTCTAATAAAGCAATCCAACATTTTGCATCCAAGATTAAAACTTTTTAACATCAGATACTTTTACTGAAAATAGTATTTTCAGTCTCATGAGTAATATTGGACGTCAGAAGGATCTGCAGAAAGGTGGGAATGTGTTACATGGTAAATGCCAATTCAAGATAATGATTTGGTGGTGTTTTGATCTTTAAAAGTGTTTTGATCTTTCGATGCAATATGTTGGATTGCTTTATTAAGCTCCCCAGGATCACAAAAGATAATGAAATTCGACTCTTTTACCGTAATTACTTTATCGTGATCTAGAAAAATCTTTAGTGGTGAAATATTGGTTTTTAAATCGCGTTTATTGATACTTGTGGCATATTTTATCCCACTTTTGCTTTGGATATATGATTAAAAAATATGAATATAACCCATATACGTAAGCCAGATCATTCATCTAATCCAAGTTTCAACAAGCATGTGTGGGACGCTTGTACGATATCCATCGTGGAAAGATTCCATGTATTGAGAACTTTCCATCACTTGCAAACAGTTCAAATGGTCGGATGAGCATTTTGGCTACTATAATTATGAGAATACAGTGCCAAGTAAGCTCTGATCTCTCAGAAAACAACTAGAGGTTGCAAAAAAAGCCCGCCATGTAAAATAATCAGTCAAACAAGTTGTAAAATCTAATGTTTGCCGCGTTTAGTTTCTTTGGGGTACTTGTACACAATGAACGAAATCGGGATTATTAGGAAGAATACCCATAGGCAATCAGAACTTGGCTGGCTATAGTTATTTCGGATTAATCTCATTTCATTTGCTAGCTACTTTGCACACATTGCACTAAATTGAGATTAATTCGAGAAAAACTCTAGCCTGCCAAGTATTGATTGCCTATGGGGATTCCTCCTAGTAATCCCAATTTAGTTCATTGTGTAGAAACTAAACGCGGTCGCTTTACGGTAAACATTAGATTTCACTACCTTTTTTGACTGATTACTTAACTTGGCGGACTTTTTTACAACGTCTAGTTGTTTTTTGGGATATATCAATTATTTTTGTATTGTTCTAAATGAGTAAGATACGACCAATGGATACTTTAGTGTGAATAACCATACGACAGTTCTAAAAAAAAATATGGCATACGCGACAACACCATTAGATTCACGTACTACTCTTTGTATTGAGAGTGACAATAAATATCATGATTAAATATTGCAGAGAGATTTAGGTTTGTAATCCAAATCCTTTTCGCTTCTTTTAAGAAGAAATATTCCTTACCACAGCAAGAAAACATATTCATATTAAAAAAATATGTACCTATTATAAATTTAGTACTAAAACATGCATTATGTACTAAGAAATAAGAAATTATACAAAGTAAGTAAAACATACAAACAAAATACTTGCTTTTTATGCGAAATTGAGGATTACCAGCTTTTGCATACGAATAAATATTAAAAAAATGCGTCTCAAAACAACATTCGCTTTAAGTTTGACATGTTATTATTTGTCAACATAATATACACTATCTGTCAACATAATATAAATTTGCATGTCTGCCGCTTTGACATTGGACGTGGTGGCGGAACACTGCCGCTTTCCTAGATGACAGGGGAGATCATATCTCTCCCTAAAAGTCAACTCCTTGAGCTGCGTGATTTTTAATGTGGATGCATCTGTACAACCGCACACTAGTGGTAATGTATTCTTTTGCATTTGCCCCCACCGTGCACTTAGCATTTTAATTTACGACAGAATTGTTTTACTTATAGTTATGTTGCATAAAGATGTCTTTTTGATGTTAATTTCATGTGTTTATGCTGCTCCACTGAGAAGTTATTAAGAGAAAAATTGGTTATCCTTTAATTTTTCCCAGTGTTATTTGGTCAGTGGGATCTGGCTCTAACAAAGTTTCAAAATGAAGAAAGTAATGATATGCCAAAGAAATTACTTCAAGAAATCTACAAGAATTTTAGTAATTACTTAATTTAATTTTATTGTACTGACTAAACTTTTCAACGTAGTTTAAAAGTTAAGATTTCAGAACCATTAACGTAATTTTTATTTTATTATAAAAATATTGTCCACTGAATATAAATTTACAACGTCCAAAATAAAATTGTAAGTAAGTTACCATTCGTCTAACTTTCTTCATACTCGTAAGGCACTACAAAATGTCCTTTAAAAAATATGAGTATACGTGGCTGCGATTGTGATGAAATAATATAAAACCAATTTTCTTGCCTGGTGGAAATATTTCTTTAATTTAAGACGTAAATATAGGTATTTTTTCTTGAATTACCCAACTAGAAAATATTATATTCAAAAAATTTGGATTACCCAGTAATCCCTACTCCAACTGCTTGTGAGGAAAGCCCTGAACTCCTTTTCCTCTTATAGCTCTGAATTCATCACCAGCCAGAATAGCAATCCATCCTCCAATTCATCGAGGAAAAATCACTCCCTCTATGTTAAAGCGATTTGTTGCCATAACTACTAAGTTTCACCACCAGTCACCTCAGAAAAGAGTCAAACTTTCTTCATCTCGTGAAAGAATGAAAACCTCAATCTCCTTTTAAAAGGGTGAGGCCAATTGCCCTCCCTAATCATGATAGATGAGTGTCTTTGGAAGCGGAGAGACAAGATTAGAGATAAAAGGATTTCCGATTCGCATTCACCCTTTAGCCGGGAGGGAATGGTGAGCGAGGAATCACACGCGTGCAGCATTCTGAATAGCTAGTCTGAAGCGGCAAAGCGCTTTGACTTAGACCAGTCCTTTTCAAAACATTGGAATGAGGAGTTAGCTCAACTTTGGGAATGTGGAATAAGCATTTTAAAAATTTGGAATGTGGGGTTGTTTTGTTTGTGCGTTCAAGTGCACCAATTCTTAAAAGTAAAAAAATAATGAGTTTGTAATTGTGTCATCTAGATGGGTTGGTTAGTTGAAGTGTAAGGGGTCAAATCATCTAGTTGGGAAATTCGCAACGGGAAAGGAAGGTACTTTTACGAGAGGTAGGCGATAAATCGATACGACGGCATTTTTAAAAAAATATCGATACTAGTTACCGATATAGGGATATTTTCAATTTTTTTTAGTTTTTTGTTGATCGTTTTGTAGTTCCTTGTGTTTTATCGATTTTCTTTATTCCCTTTTCAAAAACTTCAAGACTAAGGTTTGGACTTGGCTGTGAGACAGTTAAAATGGCACCCTAACAAAAAAGAAACATGATGTAATAGAAAGATAAGTTCATTTATTAGTAGTCATTTACATAGCACCGTTTCTGTTGCCAGTGTGTGCCTGGAATGTGCATTTAATTTTAAATATTAAAAACATCTCTATCAGCAAAATATGCAAAAAACTACTTTTAAAATTTCTTCCTTGAAAATAAATGTAAATTTATGCATTGATATCCAAATGTATTTTATTTATTCTGATTGATAATATAATTTATTTATTAAAACAATTTTTATAGTTTATTTATTAAAGCAATTTTAATAATTTATTTATCAAAGCAATTTTAATAATTTATTTACTAAACCAATATCAAAGTTTATTTATTAAAACAATTTTTATAATTTATTCATTAAAGCAATTTTAATAATTTATTTATCAAAACAATTTTAATAATTTATTTATTAAACCAATATCATAGTTTATTTATTAAAAAAAAATTTATAATTTATTCATTAAAACAATTTTGGCATGGATTCATGAAAAGTAGAAATTTGTCTCGAAAAACTCTGGAAAAAAAATCATGTATTGATATATCGATATTTTTATTATTTCAACGATATAGTATCGATATTTATTTTGATCGATATTTCCTCTACTACCTCTAACTTTTACAGAAATAAAAACCGTTGGTACAGTTTGTTAATAGAGCTAATTTCTTGAAATGTGGTATTATAGCGCAAATGTTTATCCTGATTTCGTATTCATAAATATTTCCTTGATTGTTTAATATTTTTTATATTATTTTATAAAATGGTTTAAGGATAATGCATGGTAATTATTGGAGGAGGTTACTCAAACTTTTTTCTTTCTGAGCTAAGGTGTATAATTCCTAATAGTCCGAGAGGCAACTGCAATTTTTGGACCTCATCGAACATCATTCTGAATTTTTTATAGAAATTGGAGAAAAGTGAATAGTTTACGAATCCACTGGTCTGCCGTTGCAAAAATGGCCGAAACTTATCAAAAATTGACTTTGAATGAGTTGAACTAAAATCCGATTGCCAAATATATCATAACTTGCCAAAAAGTTAACACATTTTTTCGTCTGTTAACCCACAGCACATATATATCAATGAGGAAGGGTGCATACGATTTCTGATCTCGGGCTGGGAAAACTCGCCTATTTTAAAAGTAAGCCAAATTGGCGACATCAGTTACGTCATCAGTGACGTAATGTTTATTGCCAACTTGGCTCACTTTTAATAGATGTAAGTAGACCGTCGCCACACATCCGAATCGTCTGCAACCTTTTTAATTGAAAATTTAAGCGTGAAGGTTACCAAATAAAAAAAATGCTCATTATTTGGCAAGTTATGGCGCATTTAGCAATTTGAATTAGTTCAACTTATTAAAAGTCGATTTTTGACCAGTTTCGGCCATTTTTGCCACTGCAGACCAGTGGATTCGTAATCTACTCACTTTTCTCCAATTTCTATAAAATATTCAGAATGATGTTCGATGAGGTCCAAAAATTGCAGTCGCCTCTCAGTCTATAAGTAAAATACTGATAACTGTTTTGCCTATGCAAGACACAATGACTCTTGAAGAATAGATATGCCAATTTTTTTTTAAACTATGAGGTATAGAATTCTTTAAAAAAAATACCAGGAATTCTTTTTTTTGACCTTTCAGAGACTATTTTCCAACATAAATCTTCATAATCAGCGAAGTTTATCGTGAGTCAATTTAAACAATAACTAGAATTTCTGTTCACAAATAAAAATTTATATCACTGCTAATATTTGATACATCAACTATTAAAATTTTTACTTTTAACCTTTTATGTATGAAGGATACCTATTTCATCACCCAGAAGACATGACAGCCAGATTAAAGAGCCTGTGTTAGGGTCAGAGACTATCCTAATACATATTACTTTCATCAATTCTGAAAATTCATGAATATAAAAAATTTATTTCTCTCTTTATCTACTAAGCTATTCAATTGTAGTAAGCACTTTACAAAATCCACTAGGTTTACTAGGTACAGAGCGCAAAAAAAATCTGAACGATGACTATATCTTCGGTTCTAATTATCGTAGAAACTTGCGGTTTGATCCAAAATGTTTTGTTTACATTTTTCTATATGTCTTATGCAAAAAAAAAAATTCTTATTGGGCTGTATACTAAATAAATGTAACTCCATCTTTAAAAATTCCAATACGAACCCCAATGTTTTATGTTTTCATTCGATTTAGAATACCTCGTTTATCCTAGATACTAAATTTTAGTTTATTATGTTGAGAAACACGTCACTTATGAGCGAAATTGTTTTGGACGATCTTAAGGGAAAATTTCTTTATAGTGGGGACAAATCGAACGTTTTGCATGCTTCAAGACGTAATCGATTACGTAGTTCCTTTAAAGGAGATTTTTACATTTTTGCTAAAATATCGAGAACCAAAAGTCAAAATGGAATGAAAAAAATTCTGGATGAGCTTTGAACCATTCTAATTCTAATATATCAAAAAAAAAAAAAAAATTATGTTTAAAAAGTTTTAAAACTTGCTTTATTAATTGATAATTAACTATTAAAAAACCTTTTTAATATAAAAATTGCTTGTTATTAATGTTTTTTATACAAACTATCGTTTGAAACAAAAAATGCTAAAATATATTAACTATTTAAGAATTTATGGCCAAACAACATTCTTTTTAACATTAATTTATCATTTTTTTTACATCATTCAAATTACTAACCACTCATTGGAAAATTATGAAATTTGGTATTTAGACGTTTTTTTGTATTCTAAATCTAAATATGACATAATATTACGGGGTTGCCGTTGAACTTTTTAAAGTTTGTTTTAGTTTTAATATGTAGATGACCCCTCATGATAAAAAAAAGGATATACAAATAATAAAAACCTTCCACAATTTACAAAGGTACTTGACTTTTGTTATTTCATCAATTAGAATGCAAGAAATAGCCATCATTCGGATTTTTTAATTTTTTATTTTTTTGTGCGGTACTGTACACGAAATTACTAGGTACACGAGTCTTTGAAAGGCCTGACGAAACAATATTCATTATTTGTATAGACTTTTATACCTCAGAATGAGCTGACAGCAGAATTTTTTATAAAATATTATCTCTGATATCTATTCATTAATTTTCTTTTTAGATCACACGCTCTTCATCTCCTGCGTTATTAAAACCAAACTTGACTAAAATACACTAGATTGTTTTCCCCTAATTTCAAAAGAATGTTGAATATTCTAAAAATGACTTTTGGCCCAGATCTTTATTTATATAAAAATATGAAATTTCTTTGAATTCAGTCTATTGCTAAGCTACGATACATAACACCAAATAAAACATTAAAAAAATTTAAGTTTTTTTTTATATCCCTGATTATTAAAACGTTAGTCATTTGTAAACATGAAGGTTTTATTTTATAATGCGCTGCGGTAAAAAAAAAAAACGACTATCCAATATTGATCGAACTATCAGTACATACTAATTTAATCCCAGACAAAGACGCATAATATGTTATTGTCTTAGTCTGGGATTGAACCGGGTATAAGGAAACTTTCTCCTTGTTCCTTCCTCCATTCCTTCATTTTTCTTCCTCTATTCATCCGTGTTTCCTAATATTACATGAGAGCTGACAAAAGTTAATAAACTGTTGTTCTCTTAACTCTACTACTGCTGTTTCGAAATGAATATCTCCGTTATAAAGACTGGTATAAAATTGTACAATACACCTTATTAAAGAACGCTAACCACTAACCTGAAATTACAAATCTTGAGATAGTTATCTTTATCACTCTGGTATTTCAAACTAGTTTTTCCGAAAATCAACTCTTTTAATAATTTTAGTAATTTCAAAGTGTGCCTTGCTCAGAATATGAAAATCGCTCTTCAACCAATACTTATTCTGCAACATTTTCCCAATAGTATTTGGCACAATATCTGTTATACTGGCCTTTAAAGTTCCAATATCAAAAGAAAAGTATTTGCTAGACTAAATCATGACAATGGTACTTTGAAGATAAATGTAACAATTATTTTAGTAAATTTTAATTATTTTAGTAATTTCAAAGTGTGACCCGCTCAGAAGATGAAAATCGTTCTTCAACCAACACTTATTCTGCAACATTTTCCCTATAATATTTGACACAATATCTGTTATACTGGTCTTTAAAGTTCCAATTTCAAAAGAAAAGTGTTTGCTGGACTAAATCATGACAACGCTCTAGTTTCGGCTAAACTTGGCCCATCTTACAGAAACCCTGTGTCTGACTTTGCCCAATACTGATTCTTGGTAAGTAATGTACTATTACGAATCACTTGTATTTTCCTAGTTTATCATTGAAGAATTATATAAGCAGCTCATGTTTTAATAAATTTCTTAAAAGCTAACGGAAAGAGGGTGGTATAGTAAACTTCGCTTCGGTGCAGAAACAATTTCCTTAAAAGCAAGTAAATTTCTTTGGAAGAAGCAAGCTTTCGTGAACCTAAAAAAACATAGAGAGTCACTGACAACGTGTTTTCTCTTATGAAAGGAGTTATAAATGCCCGAGGAATTTATAAACAGACTTTCCTTTAAAATAAAATTATTTAATCCACTTTGGCGCAATATATTAGAGATTAAGAAAATCAGCAAAGCTCTGTTCTTAATTTAAATTATAACTGGTTTATACTAAGGCTTGATGTACGTAAAATGCAGTCGTAGTCGATACAAGGGAAAAGTATGTATAGTAGGCAGCAGAATCAAAATTATTCATTTTATATATCATCACTTTTATATCAAAGTGCACGATCTACATAGATGCATATATATCGTATTTAGCATTAACACGTTGACCGCCGCGTCACCCATATTCGGGTGACAGCAAAGTTTCTGATCGGGCTGCGTCACCCATATTGGGGTGACGCTTATTCGACTATTTTGCGAAGGATATTCGTATGTATTTGAAAAGATATTTCACAGAAAGTAACACAACTATTGAATTGTTATAAAAGTAAAACGAAAATTATTTATTAAGAAAATTATTGTAAGTCTCGTAAAAGCTTTTTTGTTCGCTGCGATTTGACTCACTAGGAAATAAGTTTCTATTTTTCTTTTCGACATTTCAATGAATTAGGGTAAAGATTTTTTAAGTTATATCCTCTTTACTCGGCAAAGATTCAAACTGATCATGTAAAGTGTCAAAATGAGAAAGAGATGCGAAGTAATGAACACAAATAAACAGACATGATACCATGGAAACAAACGGAGCGAGAAATTATTCTTTCGACCACCAGCTATTCGCATTATCAAAATATCGGTGGGGGTACTCAGCAGAATGCGATTTGTACAGAGGTACTCATGGCCTGAAGGAGAATTCACAATAAACGCGCGTGGAAGTCAACGTATTAAAGAGTCGAATGTATGGTGATTTAAACGTAAGAGAACATTTGATAAATTGATAATTTAAGAAAATTTCAGAGTGCGGTTTTTACCGTACTACTTGGAAGATTTAGGAGAAATACTCAGAAGATTTAAGAGAAGAAACATTAATTTGGATATTACTGTCCTAGATATTGAGGATGATAGACTATTGAGGATAACCTAGATATTAGGAGATTTTTGCAGTTATTTTTAAGGTATGATGATTTTTCAAACGTAGTATTGTATTTCTAAATCTTTTACAGGGATCTGGAACTCAAAATTTTAAAAATACTTGATTTTTTTTTTTTTACTATTATTATTGTAAAAAACAATACAAATAGAATAACATAAATATTTTATTTCTAGCATTACTAGAACTTGAAATTTTTAAGTTGTTGTTGCATGACAAATGAATCTCGGACATGGTATTTTGAAACTTTGAAACTACTTTTTTTTTCTGTTGATGGCTTTTTGTCCCTTTTTTGAGTTCAAATGAACATAATTTAAAATCTACTTGTTATAAATACATGTAACTTTCCACAACTATTTTTCAAAAATATTTCTTTACTTTGTCTTTGGGAATTATGTATATTTTTTAAACTTTTTTTAAGAAAGTTTTCGGAACTTAGTTATGGGTTTTACATAATTTTTGCACAAAATATTTTTTTTATTTTTTTCTGGATATTTTGTGGAAAAAACACGTAGAAAATTTATGATATGAACTATAACTAGTAATTTAAGGCAAAAATAAGTGATATTTTAAAAAAGGTTTTTAGATAAATCAAATTTGGGAAATGTCAAAATTTGAGTTTTTTAATATTTAAGAAAAGAAAAAAAAAATTCTTGAACACTTAAAGTATATTTTGGAGTTTCAAAGCATAATACATACTGCATAAAAAATGTCAGAAAAATAATTCTAAAAAGAAAGATTCTAGAATTTTGAGTCCGGGACCCCCTTAAATCACAATATTATTCCATTGCAAAGCACCAGTATTTAAAAATTCATGTTTTACAATATCCAAGCCATTAATCGATAATTTAAGCGATGGAAAAAAATATATGCTCTTATTAATTTCAAATTATGTGTGGTTAATTGAAATAATCTCAAATACTGTTTTCATGTGCAACTATAATTATTTCAGTTCTGTAATAGTTTTTTCATTCTAATTTTTCGATTTTGTGGATTAATCAAAATAACTCAATAAATTAGTCTGAAAAAGCATTGAATTATTTCGTATGTGGTTCTCAAAGATGGTGCAGTTTAAATAACTTTTTTTCATAAGAATAGAGAAAAATAACTCTCAAAGTGCATTTTATATGTCCCATGTCATTTACATATTCTTTCCTAAAAAGCTGTTTATTCGTTAGAATACAATAACAATTTATAATAGATTTTAGCGCTGAAACAGACAAAACCTTCAGCAATGGAGATATCTACGAAGCCTCCATAATTTTTTTCAAGTTGGGCACTCTAAAAAATTAAGTTCAACTTTCGAAAATTAACAATATTATACCAACCATTACAAAACTAATAATTTTATAGACAAATATTAACCCTTTATACTCGAGAGGTGACTCTCACTCACCACATGATTAGATGCCGCAACTCGAAACGACCACTAGGTTTGATGCGAAAATTCAATGCAAGGCCAATGACTGTGTTTAGTTTCTTTGAAGTGGATCTGTAACCACGAAACGAACCAAAAGTGGAGGGAAATATCTCGAGTTTCTGGTTCCTCCACGCGAAAAAGGACTCGAGTGCAAAGGGTTAAATGTCTGCTTAACTATGCATCTATACGAACACTTATAATCATATTTAACAAAATTTTATTACTTTTCTCAGTGCAGAATATCCTAAAATAAGGACCACAACTAAGCATTCTCAATATTTGGTGAAAAAGCATTTCAAGAGTAGTCAAGCAATAAATATTTTTATTTTTAGGTGTTAGTTTCATTACATGGTTCATTAACTGGCACTATATTGACGGGGATCAAAGTTTTTTTATAATAAAACATGTATATTTTCAATCTTTATACACTGTATAAAGATTGATACTGAAAACGTGATTTCTTTCGTTAAAGTACTATATTTAATATTTTATTGCATTTATTATGAAAATTAAGTAACTTAAAATTTTCAGTGTTTCTTAAAAAAGATCATTAATTTTTTTAAACGGCCATTGATCATTTTACAAGTAATCAAACTAACTGTTGTATACTATCGCATCTTCCATTTGCACATTTTTACAAACTAAAAAAAAATTATTCGAGTGTTGTCTACAGAAGGATATTGTTAAAAATTCTAAGAATTCTTATTATATTTAGGTTAATTAAAAATATTCTTTGTAAAACAATAAATTACTATTTATTCAGAAAACGTAATTCTATCACTCTCGTCGTCCCAATCACGACAATTTTCTATTTCTATTTGAGAATGAAAGAGCTTTTACAAATCCTGAATGGAAAGAGAATGAATAGTCTTTTTTCGTCAAACTATTTCAATATAACTTCGAAAGAAACTCTCTGTATTATAAAAAATGCACTATTCCGTATATGGTAATTCCGCATGTATATGAGTTTAGTTTGACATATAGTATAGTTTAATACCGTATTAAATCTCCTTCAATCCAGTAAAAGTACTTATGTCAAAACAACGCATAAAATAATGCCAAAAGTTCTCTACTGGAAGAAAACATGTTATTTTTGATAATAGAAAAAAACGAGTCTCTGATCTACTAAAGATGTCGCATTTTTCGAGAATCATCTGGAAATTCTAAAAATTTCTATTTGAATTTTAAGAACAGTATTTTTTATTTTCATATATATTTGAAAATGAGTTCTTTTTTCTAAATTTTTCTTATTTCACATATTTACCATAACATTAATTTTTTTAGAGTTTTTACATTTTTATCCATGAACATAATTCTTTCAACCCTGAAATTTTCCGTAGAATTAATCAAATGCATTCTAAGATTGTTTCAAGCAATTAATAACAAAGGTTTAGTGTTGGCTTTGTAGAAATTTAACCCTTAAATGCGTATGTTGCCAATTGCCTACATTCCTTAAAACCCCATATCTCTTTATGTAGCAGCCTTTTCATAAAGCTTCTTTTTTTTTTTCTTATTTTAATTTTACCAAGAATATTTTATCATTTTTGAACGCAACTAGCTTCTATGACAGTTTATTTCTTTATCTGTGAAAATTTTTACTGTTGGGGGGCTATTGGTTGAGTACAATTTCATTTCGTCAGTTGTTACGAATTACGATAACTTATATAAAAAGTAATAAAAACACACAGAAAAAAAATTCTGATGGAATAAAGGTAAGAGTAACGAACAATATTTATATTTTTGCATATACTGATAAATGTATGCAAGAAAAATATAGCTTTTTTGTTATGCAAAAATACATCATTATGCGAAATTCTTATGTTTTTTGTTTTTTTTTGTTTTTTTTTCCTCTCTCTTTCTCATTAACTACATCCATTTCCAGGTTGATTTCAAATGTTATTTATTAAAAATTAAAATTCATGCATTTAAGAGTTAAATGCATGGCATAAAATTGTGGTATACTTACAAAAACAACAATCTATTTTTGAAAATGTAACAATGTTTATAGTTGAAGTTAATCTCATAATAGGGCCTCCAATTTTGTTTTTTGCAAAATGAGCACACAAATTATGCTTATTTTTCTCGAGCAGGGTGTGGTTGGTCTCATATGCTAATCAACTATGGCCATAGTAGGCGGGGCAATTTTTAGTATATTTTTAGTTATAGCACAATGCAATTTCTAAATTAAAAAGGAAATCACAAACTCCTGTTATGCTTGGATGTTTTTGGATCATCTTGAAACAATCACACTTTTTTCTTCAAATATGAACCTTGTTGAGAAAACATAAATTGTTGCTTTTTACTCACAAATTAACCCATAGTTTAAATGGCAGTAATTAGCAACTCAACAAGTGAGTCATAGGAAAGACAGTTGGCATTTAGCAAACTAGATTAGTCTTCTCCATTGGTCAAACCACACTATTCCTGCAAAATCAGTAATAAAGTTATGCATCTAAATATCAGTTGGAGTCATCAGTCATTATATGCCAGTGACTAACGCCATGCAAAGTTTCACACCAGCCCTGAAGAAATTGATTTATCATAGGCAATACAGTTGCTGGCAGCTCCAGCTGATCAAACAAATTATATTTGCCGGTGTTTCAACAACCATCTCCCATGATCTCCCGTAACCACCGACGGACAGTCTAATACTAGCTGAATGACTGGATTACTCCAGTAGCTGTCACTGCGCGAACGGAAAGTGGACATTCCAATCAAAGCGTGACAGTATCCTTCCAATTAACTTCCCAGTTGCCATAACAGTCCCTGACAATGCGGAAATCAGTCTTTATTCTAAACTAACTGGATATATAGATCCCTCCTCCTTAAGTCTTGCTTAGTGAGGCCATAGAGCACAGTTTCCAAAGTTTCTTCTTCTTCTTCTTATTATTATCAAGGCCTATGGGGACTAAGGCACCTCTGCTTAAGCATTTTGTACCAACCCCATATCCCGTACATATCGGTAGTGGGCAGTACTGCACAGGATGTAAGCGCACACTCGCAAGAGGGAGTGCACAAGTCTACCTATAGCCACCGAAGAGTTCATTTCTACCTCTTTCGGTAGCTACCCTATAGATGGCAGCACTACCTACCGTATGTGGAACTTCTTAATTTAGAGGCAGTACCAAGCAGAAGATTCCACCAGAAGACTTGGCTTTGCCACCCCCAGAGGTATTGATTTGTATGGGAACTTGGAGGACTTTGCGACCATGACTGATTTAACGTGCTCCAGTCACCATTAGTGAACACGGCGGTCTTTAGTCGGTCCCAGGCCCGAACTCGCAACCTCAGGGCTCGCAACCTTCTAGTTGCGAGAACGATACTCTCCCGACTGGGCTAGTTTCCAAAGTTAGTATGAACACTAACAATTCTTCTTAGGTGATTTCAAAATTTTCAACAAAACATCTTATTTTATTTTAGTTTTCGTGAAAAATATCAATTTGTTTAGCTAACCTTAGTTTTCGAGCTATCGCATCAGTACACTGAAATGCTTTGCAGGTTAATTTTTTCTCGCCCCCTCTCTTTTCTCATGCCATTTTCACAGAATCATATATCCTCTCCTTACCTCGCAGCTTTCTCTGTGGTGTACTTTTCAACCCCATTCTAGCTCTTAAAAATTGAAAAACGAATGAACATATTGCAGCTCTCGTGGACTCTCTGTGAAACTCGAATTTTACAGGAAATGCATAAACCAAATTTTTTTTATTACAATAAATTTATTGACGCCTATCAATTACCCAGGTACCACAGTGGTATTGGCCAGTGTCATAAGAAGAAGTTCTGAGAAGATTGGCTAGTCTCTTCCGAATATCGAACATCATTCCAAAATACACGACTTTTTAAAAAATAAAGGTGCCAAAACCATCACAAAGCATATCCTTTCCCCCTCCGTCCTTTCTTATAATACTATATTTCAATCTGAAAACTCTGCATCAGCATTTCGATACTTGCAGTATATTTTACCCAGCACTGGGCAAGATTGACAAAATCCAACTTGTTTAAAACATTCCACATCGGGGTTGGTCAGTGTAGAGTCGATATTGGCCAGCGGATTTGTGTTATTGGGGTAGGAAATGTAATATTGTTACAATAAGCATTATAGTTCCTCAATGTGCCAGATATTTCTTGACACAATAGGGACCTTAACAACATTTTTTCAAATTTTGAAGTTACTTAATTGTTCCAACAGAAGCGATATAACCTATTAAATTACGAAAGCTAAATCAATTAAAAAAAATTCTACATTCTGGGTACATGGATCCCTGATTCCTATTGCACACCGTAGGGATTCGTATTACCAACATCCCAATGTTGAATATATCACATCACTTCTACAACTTACCAAAAAGTTGAAGTCAAGCTTGCGACGTAGTATCATCTAACTAATGGAGCTCAAGAAACACCATTGATAAACACCACCGTATTTTGTAACAAAACTTGCGATAAAACTTGTATACCACCTAAATCTAGAAGTTTAAGGTATGCTTTTGAAATATGAACATTGTGAAGCGTAAATGCACAAAATAAACCTGAACATCACCTACCTTGCAAAACATTGGTGAGTAAGATAAAACTTCCAAGTTCACAAAAAAAATGACTAATTCAATTCAAAAGTTGAAGTCAAACTTGCGATGTAGTGTCGTCTTACTAATGAAGCTCAAGATACGCCGTCGTAAAATGCCCCCACATTTGGCAACAAAAATTCCCATAAAACTTGTATGTCACCTAAATCAATGAAGTTTAAGGTATGCTATTAAAATACGAACATTGTGAAGCATAAATGCACAAAATAAACCTGAACATCACCTACCTTGCAAAACATTGGTGAGTAAGATAAAACTTCCAAGCTCACAACATAAATGGCTAATTCAATTTTATACATCAATCTCAGAGAGGATAATTAAATCCAAAAGTTGAAGTCAAACTTGCGATGTAGTGTCGTCTTACTAATGAAGCTCAAGATACGCCGTCGAAAAATGTCCCCACATTTGGCAACAAAAATTCCCATAAAACTTGTATGTCACCTAAATCAATGAAGATTAAGGTACGCTATTAAAATACCAACATTGTGAAGCATAAATGCACAAAATAAACCTGAACATCACTTACCTTGCAAAACATTGGTGAGTAAGATAAAACTTCCAAGCACACAACGCCGACCAAACGGTGTAGTGATTAGCGTGCTAGCTTCTAGACCGTGAGGTTGCAGGTTCGAGTCCCGTGTAAGGCATGGGTGTTTGTAAATGTATGTTGGCTGGTCTAATGACGAATGTTTCGGCGCCCTCGTGTTGCTGATGGTGCCAAATAATCTGAAAACAACCAATCCAAGCACACAACATAAATGATACTTCAATTCTACTATCTCAGAGAGGAAAATTAAATCCAAAAAGTTGAAGTCAAACTTGCTATGTAATATTGTCAAACTAATGAAGCTCAAGATACGCCATTGAAAATTGCCCCCGTATTTTACAACGATAATTGCCATAAAACTTGTAAGTCACCTAAATTAATAAAGTTTAAAGTGTGCTATTGAAATACTCACATTGTGAAGCATAAATACGCAAAACACCTGTACATCACCTATTTTGCAAAACATTGGCGAATAGGATAAAACTTCTAAGCTCACAACATAAACGTTACTTCAATTCTATACATCAATCTCTGGGAGGAAAATTAGAGTTGATTCACCACCCCTTTCCATTAGAGTCAACTTCACCCTAGAGTTAGCTCCGCCATTAGTGCTAGCAAGTACTACACCCATTCTTTTTCAATATTATCAGCGGAACAGATTTGTTCGGTTACCCTGACACTATTGGCAGATCCAGGTCGCCCCCACCGTTATTCATGGACCGCTCACGTTTTAACGTTCACTGTTCTCAAGATATGGATGCAATCAATCAAGATTTTACTAATCCGCACTGAACATTTGTAATAAAAAGGTTCTCATCCCCAAAAAATGGAGACGAAAAACCCGAGAACGAAGCAAGACAACAAAGCAAATTATAAATTGAAAATGTTCAGTGTCTATAAGTATTCGTTGTTAGATTGTTCTGTCTATCATATTTAACAATAATTTAACCTGAATCGAACAGTTGTAGACAACTCTAATTTATTGTCGTAAATTCACTCTAGCCAACCACTGTGTCGTCTTTTTGTTACTGAGACTTTTTACCCCGTTGTAATATATTCTGTATTATCAAAGTTAAGTCGTAATGTAACTTAAGTAATATAATTTAAGAGCGATGACTTAAGTTATAGTAATACAACTTGAGAACGACAAAATTTACCTAAGCGGGTCCAGAGCTTTATTACGGAGGAGGCGGAGGCTGTTGGTTAGCTTAGGTAAATTTTGTCGCTCTTAAGTTATACTACTATAACTTAAGTTATCGCTCATAAATTAGATTACGTAAGTTATATTACGACTTAACTTTGATAATACAGAATATATTACAACGGGGTAAAACCTCTCAATAACATAAAGACGACGCAGTGGTTGGCTAGAGTGAATTTACGACAATAAATAACAGCCACCGCCTCCTCCGTAATAAAGCTCTGGATCCGCCCTTGCCCTACACAGGAATCAAATGTATCCATTTTACATGCAGGGTTCATCTAACCAACTTTTCCTACTACTTTCGTTGACACAGAAGATTTAATTCTCTTAAAACCTGAAATCAATTTATTGTATTTCATATTTTTTGGAATCTTGATTAAAGTATTTCTTCATTGAATTACTGAAAATACAAGATACATTAAGCCTTTTTCTGAAATAATTTCATGTATGGAATAGATTTTTTAATTATTTTAATTATTCTCCATTTTATTCTCTCTCATGAGTAGTGGATAAAAAATAAAATAACTTATCACGCCAAAGATAAAATGAACTTCTTTATCTAATTAAAACATATTTATTTTCAAACAACTGATTTTTATCTATTATAATAGTAATTATTATCTTATAAACATATGCAAACGGAATAATAGCACTTGATATTATTCATCAATGTACATTCTTTTTTTAAGAATAATGAATAATTAAAACTAAAACATAAAAATACTAATTTTACAGCCAAAAAATATAATTTAAATAATTATAATATCCATAATTAACTTTTTTAAGTACTTAATTTATATACGAATAAAAAAAATTGTAATAGTTTTGAAAATTATAAAAATAACGATAACTTTTGAACATATAATTATTTATTTCATTATAATTTAACTTTTTTCTTAAATACAGAACTTTTTCTATTCAATAAAAAGTTATAAATTAGTCCCACACACACAAAATAGTCAATCATTACACTTGAAATCAAGACAATGTCAACTATATTATGGTATAAAATGCCATGATAAATTTATAAGCAAAAGGTTAATTTATAATACAAGAAAACAAGATCCATTATAAAAATTATTGTATAATTACAGCTTTTGCAAAATTAATTATATTCAAAAATATCACTAATCAAAATATAAAATCTAATCTAATTATTTTAATTAATAATCATATTTGACTAATGAGTAACGAAATTCTCTGGTATTTTTATGATTGATTTTTGGCGTATTTTTTTATTTTCCTTGAGTAATTTCATATTAATTTATTAATTTTTCAATATAATTTGAAATATATTTTTAACTGTATCTTCGCGATATTTATTTAGATAAATGCATTCAATAAGAAATCAAATAACATGTTATTAAAAAATTGCAAGCCTTAATTTTAATCTACCAAACAATATGACGATTATTGGGTTACTGAAATGTAAGTATTCTCAATATAACATTTCAAAAAAAAAGAATTTATTATTCCAACTTTCTATACAAATGTAGCGTACATACAGTCACCAGACTTACTAACATAAATCCCATTTGTTGGTCCGTAGTGAATGGTTTCATACATTATTGTTTTCAACTTTTTAAGTTTATATTGAAACATTTTTATTAGCTGTTACTTTTATTAAATATAAAACATTCCCAAAAAGACAAAAGTTATTTAACGTACCTCTCTAACTTATTACACATCTGCGAAAAATTACAGAAATATAAATAACAAAAGTGGTTTCATTTACTACTGCCTTTCAACTTTTTAAAGTTGCGTTCAAACTAATCTTGGTAATCTTAATAGCATTAATCAATAATCCAAAATAACACTGAAAATATAACAATTGATCCCTAGAACAAGCCCAATTCCCTCTCCTAATAATCCTCCTCCTCCCTCTCCAATTCCCTCTCCTAATAATCTAATATTTTGCAAGACAGATGATGAATCATAAATAACATCCCTATCACAGTTCTTCAAATTCAAATTTTTTTTTAAAATGCAAATAGAATAAACCATTCATAAAGTAAAAATCGAAGACAAAAATTAATCCCTATAAATTTATACTTGAATACTTGTCGTTTCACCATTTAAAAAGTTTTTTTTAAATGGGAGTTGGTACTCTCTATACCTGTAATGTGAATTTGGCATTTTTCATGTACCTTTTCCTCAGAAAGTATTTGACACAGAAGCTTAATTTTTTTTCACTGCATTTAGCAGACACTTGTTATTCTACTGAAGTTGGTTTTTGTGTGATTCATTTACTAATTTTTTTTAATGAATTGCAGTGAAAGTCACTCAAATTTGTTAAAAATCACAAGTGTTTTTTTGCCAAAAAAAAAAAAATATTTTTAAAATAACAACAAAATCTCACTTGAGTATATGCAGATACGTCAAAGGAATATGTGGTAAAAATTTCAGGAAGATAGTTTGCGCAGTTTCTGAGAAAAAGGTACATGAATGCTGCAAAATGCAGTTTTGAGAAAAACTCATTTTAAAGAAAACTTTACTTACACTAATAGTTACCAATTTTGTCTTCAAAAAATTATTAAAACTACTTCTCGATGATGTATTATTACAAATGAGGTATCATTTTAAGGTGATGAATTTAAATTTTGATAAACAATAATGAACTCAAAATCGATTATTTATAAAATTTAGGGTACCAACTGCTCTTAAGTTAAACAAAATAGCACATTGGAAAACTAAAATCAAAATAGAACAATGCATCTCAAGCCAAGAGCCTTATTTTTTTCTCTACAAAGTGCTTTCAGTCTCAAAGACAGATGCTCAATTCCCCATCCCGTCTCTATAACAATTCTTCAAATTCAAACATTTTTCTAAGCTTGAGAGCATCAAGCATTCTCAAAATAACAATAAATAAAAGAAACATTAAAACCTTAAAATGTCTCTACAAATTAGAATAGAACATTAGCAAAATAACAATCAAAGTATTTATCCCAAGCAAAAGCCCAATTTCCCTCTCCACAAAATGCCATACTCTGAAAGGCAGCTGATGAGGCAACAAACCCCGTCTCTGATACAGCTCCCATTATCTAGTCAATGTGGTTTTAATCTAAAGTGACACGACCCGCATTTAACGGTGACGAATAAAAATGGAAGAGCCAGCCGCAGTATATTGAAAGGGTTGCCTAGCAACCAACTCGCTTTCGGTCAGCTTTGGAAACAGCCTCAAAGACCAGGTGTGAAAGATGAAATATCTACAGAGAAGAGCATTCTTTTTACAGGATTTCCTGAGGAAAATCAATAGGGAGAACTCTTTGTCTCCAGCTGCTAGAGAGTGGATGGAGGTCCCCTCATCAAGGAAACGTTAGATAGAATCTTTTTTTGTAACGATATGCAATCTTTTTTTGTAAGCGAAATACAATATTTTTTTGTAAACAAGACTTGATGTTTCTCCATTCTAGCATGATACGTTAGGAAAAAAAGTTTCTGTCAATGGAGGGATATGGTTTGGGGATTGTGATAGCTCAAATGATAAATAAGAAGTAGTTTGTGCCTTTTTTGAACTTGAAGAAAACATGTCAATCACATAATGGTAATGTGTATGCGCAGCGATTTGGAGACTTACCTCGGCGACTAGTTATAGTTAATATATGCGGGGTCTTTTTTGTTGCAGAAACTTCTATTTTTTCTTCTTTTCGCACCCCTCATAATCGTTATCGTCACTCATTGTATAACTAAACAGCAGTTGTCTAAATGAACTTAATTATGTTTTTTGAAAGTGGGCTCATTAAGCATATCGCCCCCGAAAGAAGGTAAAGTAGTTACTTTTTAGAGTAAGAAGATTACATTTTATTGAAGTAACAGAATTGCAAGATTTATTGATATTTCTATATTTCAGTTTTAAGCAATTCTAGCTTTTTTTTAAAAAAACATTAAGCTTTTTTTTTAATAGAAGCTTTTTAGGCTTTTTTTTTTTTTTAACTTTAGCTTCTTTTTTTTTAATTTAAGTCTTTTTTATTTGACTTCAATGATATAGCTTTTCTAAGTGGATAAAAATATTTTAATTAAATAATCTATACATGTATTTTTAATGAGCTGAGATTTATTTTGGAGACGAGATGCAACAATATTTTCAGTTGATCATGAATATGGAGTCTTTATGTTTTATTTAAAAATCAAAATCACTATTTTATGTTGGTGGCATGAACATAATATATCGATAAAGCAACCGTATGAAGTGAAATAAAAATAAATATTTCGGTTAGAGTGAAGATTGCACGGAATTGTGGGATTTTTTGTGATAAACTTTTCCGTGCAATCTCTTCAATATTCCTTTAAAAAGCTTTTTTTCTAATTAGTTTGATGTTTGTAATTGTAATCAACGTTACATGCAATATTTTTTGTAAACGAGATGCAATTTTTTAACGAGCAACAATGTTTGATATTTGATTGTGGACGTTAGGAAAGGGGAGTTTTGCCAATTTTTGGTAACTCAGTTGATGAATATGGGAATTTTGTGCATAACAAGATGATCTGTTAACAACATAACCATAATTTATCACGGGGTAAGGGAGACACTTAGGAGGCTTTACCGTTACATTGTATCGAAATAAATATACTATGGGAATTACAAAACTTTACTCCGCAATGTTTTCTCCCTGCTTTTCAATGAGTGATTTATATTTATAACCATAATTTATCACTGGGTAAGGGAGACACTTAGGAGGCTTTACCGTTACATTGTATCGAAATAAATATACTACGGGAATTACAAAATTTTACTCCGCAATGTTTTCTCCCTGCTTTTCAATGAGTGATTTATATTTATAACCATAATCTATCACTGAGTAAGGGAGACACTTAGGAGGCTTTACCGTTACATTGTATCGAAATAAATATACTACGGGAATTACTAAACTTTACTCCGCAATGTTTTCTCCCTGCTTTTCAATGAGTGATTTATATTTATGGTCATCTGATGAAAGAAAATGAGATGCAATGTTTTTTGATAAGAGGATATATATATTTATTTGAGAAATGGATTATAGGAATTGGATTTTGTGACACTAGACTGTGTGTAGTTTAAAAGTTCAAATATCAGATATTTGTGTACAAAAAAATCCTTTAAAATAACGTGCCAATCACGCATCTATATTCAATGAAATTAAATCTCATAAACAACCGTAAATAAAATGTTGGGAAATTTTTTTAAAAAAAATAGGGAATCAGGAGTGAAAGCATTACATGGAATTTTTTAATAGTTTTAACTTATTAATATAGTTGGGAACTATTATTATTATTTTAAAAGAGTTGAAATAATTTTACAAAATATAATATTATTAAATAATTAGGAAATGGCTACATACAAAAATATACTTTGATATTTCTTCATTTGTGAAACTTCTTTTTTTCTAGAACATTGGGTCATTGGAAGTAGTGCATTAAAAGGATATAAAAAATTAATGAGGATTTAAGAATACACGTTGCTAAACTTTTTGAATTGCAGCAAAACGAAAAGAAATCATTATTAAATAATTTTTTACAATTGCCAGATAATACTTTAAAACCATTCTAATAACCCATTATAAACTAACATGGTTTAAAAATATTTAGTATTAGTAAGACCAATTATTGTATAATTTTTATTTCAGATAGAAATTATACTGCCATCATTAGTTAAAAGGCTGTAAATCTAAAAAAAAAAAAAAGTCAAATGCATATTTTGACACTTTCTATTAAAATCATTTTATTTCATTGAATGTATCAATTTCTTAGGTAATACAAAGCTATACAACAATAAAAAATACGTATTTTCAAAAGACGAATGCAAAAGCGTCAAAATATGCAGATTTTTTTTTCTTTGGAATGAGGGCTTTTTAACTTATGATGGCGGTGTGATAAAAGAAATTACTGTTAAAAGAAATAAAATATTTATTTCCTAGAAAAACTCAAAATATTTTTACTTTAATTTCTGCAGCATTTTATACCTTAAAAATACCCTCTTCAGATTTTCATATCGATCTGATTCGTAATTAGTAATTTTGTTTTACTGAATTATATATGCAGTGAATTTTTTAAAAGTCTTGACCACGAAGCAATTACTTATTTTAATTGAATTTGAAACATAAAGCAAGTATAATTCCTTTAATGGGTTCATTTCGTTGCATAATATAAAAAACGCTTCTAATAAAGATAGTTCATTATAGGTAATAACCCGTGTGTTACGTTTCTTTGAACGAAACTTTATTTTGTTATATATTGCAGTTGATTTCAAGAAATTTCTTTAGATGGTAATACAAACGTGATTGTTCATTAACTTCAAAACTTTATTTTAAAAAATAATTCAAAGTATAATTTGTTTAAAAGAATTTTTTTTTCCTTTAATTACCTTTTCTTTGTACCTGATGAGAGTTATGGGTTAGAGCTTTATTTAAATGTCACATGTGTAACTGATTGTTAATTTTATCAACAAAATATCTAACAGTGGGGAAAAATTTGCAGATTACGCATAAGTTTTGAAGGACTTCAAAAAGTAATAAAAAAAATAATCATTTAACGGAAAAAAAAATATTTTCTTTTTCTGCCAGCAATTCACATCTGGAATAGAAGAAATAATTTCAGGTTACGTTTAAATAAATTTTGTTAATCTTGCAACCTTGACTTTTTCAAGAATCCTGTTTTCTAAAAAATATATATTTTTTTATGCTATTTTTATTGTTTAGATACTTATAAAAGATTTTCTAAATATTTCTATCTCTATTCTGGAATACATATAAATATTTCTGAGACAATGCTGGAATACATATAAATAACTATAAGGGCAATTCTCTGGTGTAACGCATAGGAGATTTGGATAGTTTTTTTTTTCCCCATCTTGAAAACAGATAAGAATTATAAAATTAAGACGAATTTAATAGTTATGTTTTTATTTTATATAATATTACTTGGTAACAAAGTTATATGGAAAAAATTACACTAACTAATACCATATAAAAACACAACTAGCAGATTCATCTTAATTTTATAATTCTAATTAGTTTGCAAGTAAAAAAGAACCAAAATGTAATCAAATGTCCATTTAGTTCAAAAGTTGTCGCATTCAAAAAGAGGCTGGTATAGACAAGATTGTTATTAAAAAACATCAGAAGTATTTAAACTTTACAGCAATTCCAAACTTATAAGCAAACTATAAAGCAAAGTTATAAGTGAACTCATTGAAATAAACATCTGTAAAAACAATTGCCGTCTAAAATTTTCAAAATTTTAACAGTGAAAGTACAATATCAGAAATGTAAACATGCAAAATAGTTTTTTTTTTTTTTTTTTTTTTTTTTTAAATAAATAGTACAATTTAAATTACAGAACTTCCTTATTAATATTTCGAAATATTATATTGAAGCTTTACATTAAGAAACAACACACGCAAATGTATTATTGCGTAGTAATCACGAATGTGTGAACAAAGAATACAGCTCAGTATATCACTTAGTTCCTTATTTGGTGAATATGGAAGATATGGTTGGCTTTAAACTTTCAACATTCTATTTTTGTTTACAGTAACAGATTATTAGGCTGATACTTAGAGGTTAACATAGATTCCGAACCACAACGAACTTCCATGTCTAACCCAAGATCAGAACCTGACAACTTTGGCATGCGAAGCCAGAACACTAACTAAGCAGCCACCAGGTGGACTTGGAAGATATGTTCATGAACAAATATGATCTCTTTTAGTACGAAATAATAAGCTATCATAACTTGAGATATATGACGTGCAAGTTGCTTTTAAAAATAAAATCCCTCGTTATAAATGAACATACAAAAGTTACACTTTTTAATCGATCTGAACAAAATAATAAAAGAATAGACAACATTAAATCAAAAAAAAATTTGGTTGTTATTCAAAATAATTTTTAACCATGTTTTCTTGTTGAGAAATTTTTTTATGTTTTGGCTACTTACACCAAAAAACACTATGGCAAAAAATTATTCAGCTAAAGTAGAAGCTGAGCAGTGATTGACCGAAATCCGATCTAAGTTCTGTAAATATAATATAGACTTGCAGGTTCAGCCGCTTTGATATCGGACACAGTAGCTGGTTCTTAGGAGAAAGATATATTTTCTTTCCAAGACTCCTTCCTGCTATTGAATACATTATCCAAGCCAATTTTTCTAAATGAGGCAAGGTTCATTTACGTCTATTGAAGCGGGGATACACTGGATTAGATCTTAGATCGTAAATAAATTCTGTAGTGCTTGCCTGAAGGGTTAGCCATTACTACTTCATCTCAGATAGTTCCCAGAAGGGAATAAGAAAAGAAAAAGAGAATTAGGTGCTGAGTGCTGCCAAAGCAAAGAACAAGTAGGGGGTGGGAAGCAGGCTAAGCAGATGCTCGTACTAAAGTAGAGTACATGGAACACATATGAGGAAGTGGCATGTTTGTCAAAGCTGTGAAAAAAAATTAAATTTTTAAAAACAGGTAACTTTTAAGACAAAAATACACAGGTTACAAACTTGCATGGCCTATATCGTAGGGTAAATATAAATTAATAAAATAAAAGTACAATCATGAAATGTTGTATCCGTTGATGGGTTAGTTAAAAAACACTGGCAAAAGTACAATATAAATTTATAGATACACGAGTAATACTTTTAGATTGGTTCCTTAATTTCCACAATAATATACTTGATTAAAAAGTACCCCCCCCCCCCATGATCTTTATAATTAAAATTTCACTTTAAAGTGGCCATGCAAGAAAACTACTGACTCTTGGTAAAAGTGTACAAGGGGGGGGGGATTTTATTTTTTAAATAAATAAATAAATAAATAAAACATAATCAGCATATAAATAGAATTTTTAAGACTGTAAGAAAAAAATGGGACAAATTTCGTCCATATCTGTCAGATGTCATAGGTATATATAGTGACGAGCTATCAAACTATAAAAATTTTTCATCTATATTGGTTACATTTGTTGAAACAATTCATGACCAGAGAAGAGTTTTATGAATACGAAGAATATTAAAAAACCAAAATATGTTTCCATTATTTTGTAAAATATATGTAGTCCAATAGATTAATAATATAGTGTGCTGCTACACACTAGTTTAAAGAAAAGCTTATGTAAAGTCGTCTTAGGCTAACAATTCTAAACAAAACTACAATTAATACAGATATATATATATATGTATATTGTCTGAAAAATCTGAAACAATTTTTTACACCCAAGTTCCAAAAAACTTTACGACCGGAATTTCCGTAAATAGCACCCAGATTTCAATCTTCTATTCGTTGAGCTTATATACAATAAATGCTATAGCGATATGTCATAGATCAGTTGTCATTGATCAGTTCATCTTCTCTAATAATTATATGGAAACTGCACATCTTACAGATCCAAAATAGAGATGACGGACTTGAATTGGAATAATCAGTAGATAAGTTTTCTTGCCAAGTTTGTCTCAATAGCTTGGTGACATTTTAAGTACATAAAAAATTTCCCATTTATACGTGTTTTTGTTTTCATATGTTGCCAATATTGACAGAAAGATAGTTCGGTCATTAAAAGAGATCCTTATTTGCGAAAAGTTCAACAAAATTTCAAATGGGGTTCCGCTTGAAAACATTTCCTTTTGAAAATAAACTCCTTAAGTGTCGGAACATCCTGAATGCATTATATTTAAACTGGATGTATTGAGAATTCGGTTGATTCTAATCAAATTTGTACAAAATTGCTTCTTATATTGACAGTTACTTCCACAAACCATTTGGTTTAAATTCACAAATCACCAAGTACAACTTCATAAGTAATTTCTGGACAACATGATGGCTGGGTGGTTAGAACTCTGGCTTCTCAAGCCAAAGGTATCGGGTTCGACTACCGGTTTAACCCCTTGCTTGCAGCGGGCGTATATATACGCCTTGCTAAGTCGATGCGTTAACTGCCCCGGGCGTACACATAGGCCTTTCGAAGTACGATTGATTGCATTGCAATTTTAAAATTTTCAAAACAATTTGCTCTTAAAATGATGTTAAATACTTTCTAAGATCATTTTGGACATCATCCAGTGTCAAAAATAATATTTCCTTACTTAAATTCGCATAGTAATAAAAAAAAAAAAAGAATGCAAAATTTAAATTTGAAAATTTCACAAAATTTTTTTGCACTTAAAATTGCTTTAAACATTTCGTAAAATCATTTTGGACATCATCCGGTGTTAAGAATCATATTATCAATATCATTTTGGACATCATCCTGTGTCAAAAATAATATTTCCTTACCTAAATTTGCATAGTAATAATAAAAAAGTTCAAATTTTTAATTTTGAAAATTTCACAAAATTTTTTTGCACTTAAAATTGCTTTAAACATTTCCTAAAATCATTTTGGCCATCATCCGGTGTTAAGAATCATATTTTCTTAGTTAAATTTATAAATATACATAGTTGTACAAAAAATCCAATTTTTAAATTTTCTGTATAACTATGCATGCCTATGTGAAAAACGGTAGCACTGTGGAACGAATCTCGTAAGCTTTCTTCAGCAGGTAAGGGGTTAAACATGAATTTAAGTTGTGGTTTACATTTCGATAACACATAACCCTTCAATAAGTTCTGAATAGGTATTAATCATTAGAATGTAGCAAAAGTAAGCATTCTGACTCCTATTTTCTGACTGTTGTCTCTTTTTTTCTCTGCTGGTCTGTTGACAGAGGTCGTCCCTCCCCCGGACAGTTCGGCGGAAGTGGCAGGATGTGGTGGTACCGAGACGGGGGTGGGGGGAGTTATTGTCTCCCCTGGCTACCCACATAGCTTCCCGAAAGACGTCGAGTGTGTCTGGCTTATTAGAGTGGACAGCCACAAGCATATCTACATACGCATCTTGGAGCTGCAACTCTATGGAAGCATAGGTAAGAATGAAACTTTCTAACTATTGTGGTGTAGTGTTTGGAGAATTATGACTTCTTTTAAGAAGGTGTTTATCATTTTAGAAGTTTTCGCTTAAGGTATACGTATAGGGTTCAAATAGCAAGACTCACAAAAATCGGGGAAGATTTGTAAGGCCGTAAAAAACAAAAGCAAAATAAAAACCACCCAAAAGAAGGAAACCCTATGATGGAGGAGCATACTAAAAAGGAAATATGTAATAATTAATATAATAATAACAGTTTTTTATATAAAAAATACTTTTTTAAAAGTTATTCTCAGATTGTAGTTTTTTCTATTTTGCATTTCATTCAAACAGTAATAACTCCAGTTTAAATAATATTTTTTGAAATTTGTTTTTTGCTATATAATCTGCATACATTGTTGAATGTTTTGACGCTAAATACTAAGTGATTTTTAAATAAATATTTTTTTAATTGAATTTTAAAGATAAGATTCTGTATAAAAAAACTTGGATTTTTCTAATAGATTCACTTAAAGCAAAATATCACAAAATATACACACTGTAAAATTCTGTTAATAGGGTCAAAACATAGAGCAGGGTATTCCGCATTATTGAGCACCAAAATTGTATCTGTGGGTGAATTAGAATTTTTGTCATTACTGTTCGAAATTAGCCTAATTAGTTGATTAAATGTTAATTAATTATTAAAATTGAAGAAATTAAAAAAAAAAAAAAATATTGGAAACTGTTTAACAAATAATGTACTTTTCAAGGTGCAAAGGTCTAATTTTTCAATTAAAAATTAAAAATAAAATGTTGAAACCTATACGTATACCTTAATCTAGATATGAGATAACTAACATTAAAACCTCAAATCTTTTTATATAGCAACCTTTGCAAAGTGATTTTTTAATTTCAATTTTACCAAAACTGTTTTATCGTTTCCGAACGCAACTAGAATCTTTGACAGTTTATTTCTATATCTGTGACAATTTTTATTGTTGGGGGTGCTGTTGGCTGAGTACAATTTCATTTCGGCGGGAGTTACGAATTACGATAATTTATATAAAAAGTATTATAAACAAGCAGGAAAAATTGTTTTCGGACAGGAATATAGGAATAAGGTAAAAGTAACGAATAATATTTATATATTTGCATATACTAATAAGTTTATGCAAGAAAAAGGTAGCTTTTTTTGTGATGTAAAAATGCATCCATATGCAAAATTCCTGTTTTTTTTTGTTTTTTTTCCTCTCTCTCTCATTAGCTACATCCCTTTCCTGGTTGATTTCAAATTTAATTTATTAAAAATAGAAATTCATGCATTTAAGGGTTAAGAATTACTAAGGTATAAATTTTTGAGTTAATTAAAAACAAATTATGTAAATTATTCGATCAAATTTATTAAGCTACACTTTAATTACTTTTAACTCAGGTTGTTGACCCATACATAATATAAATTCGCACTATAGTTTTTATTAAAAAAATGGCGATTAAAGCATATAAACTCCAAAACAAGATATAAAAGGCAAATTATACTTTCAAATTATCTCTTCAATTATAACTAACGTAGATATTGGATAATGAGTATACTCAGAGAGCACTGATCATCCCATTTTAAAATTCATTTTCAGTAAGGTTGAAAACGGTACACGTAAAAGATTAGAAAAATTCCGTGAATTCATCTTCCTCAATTACAATACTTTACTCAGTATGCTAGTTCAATTTATTATTATATAATTTAATTGCTTTATAAGTAGGGCATTAAAAGTATTTCTCGATTGCAGCTTAATTTGTTTTGTAGAGAAGATATCTGTATTGTTGAGTTTTTTGTTGAGCCTATATCTTAGCAATCTTGTTTAATTCTTAAGTTTTCATAGCCTATAAATATATATTATTCTTTAAAATATTCTTTTGTTAATTAGCGCATACATAAATGCCCACTAAAAATTAATTATTACTTATCTAATGATTTTTAAACAACCGAGTGTAACCTAGCAATATTTCTCATCAAACAAATTAAGCCAATGTTCTCCTTATAACAATAAAATAACTGGAGGTATTTAGCTGTTAACTATAATGTATATCTTTTTCTCTCTCTCTCTCTCTCTGAAGCTTTAAAGAAAAAGAGCGAAAATTAAATGCTTGAAGCTTTACATTTATAAAATGCTTTAAAAACTTTGCAATATATTTTTGGATATTGAATTCAGCAATAACTTGATATGTTAGTTTTTTTCCGAGAACAATTATTCGGGGTATTTTATTCTGAAATTCTGGCTCCAAATATTAAGATACAAATATGTTAAGTGTGCTCAAAGACTCATTAATATTGCTTTGGAACTTAAAACTGATAGTATTTATTATTATTATTATTAGTTTTTTTATTAGTGTCACTGCTGTTGTTGTTGTTATTATTATTATTATTATTATTATTATTATTATTATTATTATTATTATTATTATTATTATTATTATTATTATTATTATTATCATTGTTGTTGTTGATATTATTATTAGTAGTAGTAGTAGTAGTAGTAGTATTATCATTGTTGTTATTATTATTATTATTATTATTATTATTATTATTATTATTATTATTATTATTATTGTTTAATTTTATTATAATTATATTTCTTCTTTTTATTATTATATAAAATAAACTTTTGGAATTTTCATATATTAACAAGATCAAAACTAAGGATGCGTCATTATGAAGATTTGTCGAAATACTTCATATTTAGTTTCTCTGTCTACTTTGTATTTCTAGCCAACTGTAATGATGCAGAGCTTTCCATTTATGACGGATATTCTAGTTTCACTTTCAACCCTGAGATAATGAAGAAATATTGTGGGGATTTAAAATACTACAAGAACGTAGAGGAAAGGACACAAATGTCGAAGAGAAATAGACTTTTGATCAGGTACTTTTACAAATCTATTTAATTTGTAATTTACTCTGAAATGTAAGCATTTATATTAAATACGGTATATTTTGTTATTGTAGTTTTGTTTTTTATGTATAAAAGTAAGTTGGAAATAGCTATGTTACAATTTATTTGATTAATTTAGATTTTATAAATAATTACTGATTGTTCTACAAAATAACTTCTACTATTGGTTAATATGACACAGTGCGAAATGTTTCTTAATATTAATTATATTAACAAGTTATACTTAACAAAAAAGCAACTTTTTAATTAATATATTTTATTCATTTTTCTCAAACTAATCACATTAACCAGCTATTATGTATAATAACTGTTAGCTCACGATTAATATGATAAATACTGGATTCTAAACAGTCCGATTGTAAATGTTTTCCACTCTGTTATGCTTGAAAATTCCTTCACTGATAACACTGCTTTGGGGTTCTGATTTTTAAAGTTTTGTTTTTCATCTCATTTTAATTGAATTGATAGTTCTTCTTATTATTGTCATCAATATGGAAACGCGTTTTAATAAAAAGATGATGAGTGCATTTGAGAATAAAAGTGAAAATCATGGAATGAACAGAATGGAACAGTTTTTTAATGTGTTTCGTAATAAAATTAAATTTGAAATTAAAAAAAATGTGTTTTTTACAATTATTTATAATAGCCACAATTGTTTGGATACTATATAAAAAAACCAACTAATTTAAAATACCCTATTAAAAAAATTCTTATTAGCTGTTTGCAATGAGTATTTTATAAAATAACCAGAAAAAGCAATGAACTTTTTTTTTAAATTTGCATATCAACCATACTTTTTGGTAATTTTATAAAATACCGGCAATTTTACGTAATAACAGATTTATCAAATAAACCATAACAGATATACCATCCAGATCGCAAGACCATTTACATGCTAGCCGCGCATTTTGTCTACAGATGTGGGTGGGGCAGAAGTTTTTTGAGGATGGGCAATGTAAACCTTGAGTTGCAAACTAGCCCCATGTTAAGTTATTTGGAAATTATAGATATAACATCGGAATTAAACAAGTTAAAATAAACAATGCAGCCTAAAATCTTTAAAATAGCCATTTTAAAGAGTAATATAAATAAGGGACTGAGAAGCAAAGGGATCCAAGTGACTTTTCTTAACTTTTAAGAAAATACCTTTTAAAGTTTCTTATTTATATTAAATTTGCATGAAATAATTTGTTGTTCAAATACTAACCTTTGGAAGGAATGTATCACTTGTTGTCATAGAATGTAATATAATTAAAAAACTTTAAAGTGTATTTTCTCAAAAGTTAAGAAAAGTCACTCAGACCCCTTTGCTTATCAGTCCCTCATTTAAAATCAACATTAAGTCTTTACATAAACATTAAAAAGAAATGTTAAATTTAAAGAAATTCAATTGAAGAAATAAATTACTAACATTTTTAAATATTATTATGTTTATATTTGAGTACATGGACATAAAAACTATCTTTCAAATATCTATACAAACTAATGTTTGTTTTAATAAATGTGTTTATATGCAAGTGCGTGAACAAAAACGAACATTACTCCTTACGTAAAAAGGCATTTTATAAAATTTAAAAAATGTAATTTATTTTTTCACATTCTGCAGAATCGGTCAATATTTGCTGTACGTAAATTTTGATAAAAACAAAAATATAATACTAAATATTTATTTTTTATTAGAACTGGTAAACATTCTTCAAATGTCTACCTCGGTATTTTTGTAAAATATGAATTTTAAGCATTTAACATTTTCTACTGTTTTATGATCCCAAAAAATAATTTATATTAAAGCCAGTTAATTAGCTCAATTTAAATAAAATATAAACTTCTGCTAAAATTGTTTTAATGTTTACAATCAATACCATTAAACTATTTAGAAAAGGAAATAAATATGCTATCAAATTCATAAATTTTCAAATAACATACATTTTCTTAATCTATAACCATATAAAATATAACTGTGGCAACCTCAAATAACAGATAAAGCTTCTGTGCACTGGAGTACTCTTTTGCACAGCGGTAAAGTATCTGTCTCTAGATCCAATGGTCTCGCGATCGAGGCCCGTCGCCCGCAACGAAAGCTGCATACGCTTTATTGGTGACCCGGACGTGATTTGAACACGCAACCTTCTGTTATGTAGAGGTAAGTGATGTGGCCTCTACATAATATTAGGTGTTAGATTGTTAGTTCGCTACATCGTTTATTTGTTAGTCCATGCATGCTATTTACATTCATTTGACCGATTTCAGTTAAATTTTGAGCAGATAACTTAAGTATCACTAAAATATAAACTATAGTAATTTTACTTTGTGTTGATGGTAGAAACATAATTTAACCTACAAAAATATTTTGAATAACTTAATTTTTGATTAATTAATTATTTTTTTTTTCAAACTTTTTTCGAAATGCTACTCCTTCGCCAATTTTAAGTATTTTTCCATGAAACGTCAATGACGTTTGTTCCATCACATTCAATTACACTAAGTTCATTAGTATCTATTCCACTTCCAGAAATTGTACTATGGGCTCTTTTAGTTTTTGCTTCTCCAGTTTTCACAATAACATGGCCGATAAGCCTGGTTCCTGGATGATAAGTTCCGGGAGAATTATAAAATGCTCTTCTTTTTTCAGTACTTGGATACTATTTCAATCTCCTCTTGAATCTAGTACATATTTTTGATCCTGTGTTCAAGGTAAAATGATGGAAATGTCTGACTTACAGAAACAGGGGTGATAGTATTTCATTTTGAATGGTTTATAATGAAAACTTACATTTTTGGAAAAATTAAATATGTTTAATAACTTAACCTCCATGTGTCACATTATATACATGCAGTGAATTAAAATTATGTTTTGAAAAGTCATAACGTATAAAATGCACATATTGTTACCTTTTTTTACACTATATGGTATGTTTATTTAGAGGCAAAATTTACATAAAATTTGACTTTTGGACAGTTTTCAGGCGTTTTGAGACACCGGAAGATATTATTTAAAATTTAAATAATTTAGCATGTATATTAACAAACTTAAATTATATGTTTTGCACCCCCTGCTGATATTTTGTTATTGCTAGTTACTTTTTAAACTTTTAAATAAAATTGGCAGAAAAATGTCCATTTTCTGAGACTTTAAGTGCCTTGGGGCACCAGAAGATATCATTTAAAATTGAAATAAGTAGATGCTATGTCTATTTAAAAATGCAAAATAAAACTTTTGCACCCCCTAACGAATAATTTTTCTCTCCATCTTATTATGTTTTCTATCCAAGCCACCCTTCGGAAGACGGCAAGGTTTATTAGACTTGATTTAGAACTTGCTTCATGCACCTAGTGATATTTTGGATTTATAACCCTTTGCACTCGTAATTATGCTTTAGAAAGTTAGCAAATAACTCGGAATTTTTTTTCATGTTCAATCAAGATGAATATTTTTTTATGGAAATCTGTTCCAATTTAACTAGAAGATTTACCATCCTTGAATAAAAAATTTAAAAATATAGCTCCAGAATGCACCCCTTGACCAAGAATGGGAATGTGGCCACATAATATGTTATTTTTCAACGTGTCAAAATAATTTATTGAAACTACTAAGAATACTTAAGTATATGACACTTCACCGCATTAACCCTTTGCATTCCGCTGTCCCCTCTCAGCGGACATCGTAATCTAGAATATCACTCGGATGTGCTCTCTCAAAGGACATTAAAGTTTATTAGTGATTACGGAGAATTAACTTTTTCCAGCACAAATTTTTGAGAAATACATGTTTTCCTGAAATTTTCTCTTGAAATGGCACAAGAAATCAAATCAAAATATGGCAAAATTACCAAGATATATATATATATATATATATATATATATATATATATATATATATATATATATATATATATATATAAACATTTCAGCGGGGTTTTGTGTCAAAAGAAGACTTGAGAAGTGTTGGTTCACGACGGTCCGAGCACTTTTCTGCGCCACTTGAAAGGAGCGATAAGGAGAGTTTGTCAATGGTGGGGCATGTTGAAATTTACTGGTGCAAGGGAAACACTAGGGCTGAGCTGCTAGTAGCCGTCCAGAACGACGGTGTGCAAAAGGTTAAAAATCTAAGAAATGTAATAATATGAACAAACTATATAAACAATATTTAGGGGTGGAACGTAATGCCGACACCTCCACCAAAGCAAATCAGCTTGAAAATACTTCGAACAGAAATGTTTTGGTTAAGTTATCACAGTTTGCCCAATACAGATGCGATGTTCCCTGTACGTGGACATACGAGCGCAATGGTAAAACGAGTGATATTCCCCACACGGGGACATACGAGTGAAAAGAGATAAAAGTGAAAGTAATACTTCTAAATTGATAGCTTCTTTTCCACAATAAGATATATAATTGGAAAGTACCGTAATGCCATCTATCAGCAATCGGAGGAAAAAAATTCTTTTGTGGAAAATATAATTATATGCATTGGTTTAGCAGTGTCACTATGCACCATCAGCTTTCAAAGTCTTGCTATTTTAAAATTTGAAAACAAGGCAAACGTAAATTTTTTAATCGATTAGTTTCTACTCAATGAAAAATTACTCAACTAACGAAAACTAATAAATTTATAATTTTTTTTTTTTTGCTTTGTATAAAAATGTACAGATTGCCTTACAACTCATTGTAGTGATTTATCAACATGTCATAAGAACACTAAGGAAATATCAGTAAGGGAACAAAGCCCAACTACGAATAAATAAAAGATAATGGAAAATTTGAGAAGTTTTTGGCAAATGCTATTGCTCTATAAGACTGCATTACATTTGGTAAAATATTTTCCCTCAATTGATTGTAAAAATATTAAGGAGTACCAAACTAATATACCCTGTCAGATGATTGATTGAGTGTTGGAACTTAAAAATACGATTTATTCTCATTCAAATATGCTTCTCATTCAAATATGCTTCTCGTGTAACTCCTCCAACCAAATGGTATAGTGGTTAGCATACTAGCTTCTAGACCGCGAGGCTGCTGGTCCGAGTCCCGTGTAAGGCATGGGTGTTTGTAAATGTATGTTGGCTTGTCAAATGACGAATGTTTCAGCGCATTATAGTCCTCGTGTTGCTGACGGTGCCAGATAATCTGAAAACAACCAACTCGTGTAACTCCCTGGAAATAAATGTTTTATCCTTAGTTTTTATATTCAATTGTAATTTTAAATAATAAGGTATCCATACTTTGATCGATTCCCCTGGATGGTTGAATGAGGGTAGGTCGTTATGAATTCTTCTCTACACTTTGTGTTTTCCACTATAACTTTAAAGTAGAAATTTTGTTTTACAACTATATAACTCAATTTACTCGACATTAGTTAAATAAGGGTCATTTGATTGCAACGAGTATCGCTCTCACAACCAGAAGGTGGGCCTGTAACCGACTAAAGATCGCCATGTTCTCTAATGGTCACTGGGGCACGTTAAATCAAAGTCCTCCAAGTTCCCATACAAATCAATACCTATGGGGGGGTGGCAAAGCCAAGTCTTCTGCTGGAGTCTTCTGATTCGTAATGTCTCTAAATTAGGAAGTTCCACATACGGTTGGTAGTGTGGCCATCTACCGGGTAGCTACCGTATGAGATAGAATTCGGTGGTTATAGGAAGACTTGCGCACTCCCTCTCATGAGCGAGTGTGTACTTACATCCTGTGCAGTACTGCCCACTACCTACCTATACTGGATATGGGGTTGGTACAAAATGCTTGAAAGAAGAAGAGGTGCCTTAGTCCCCATAGTCCTTGATAAGATGAAGAAGAAGGGTAATCTGTCTTTTAATAAGTTTTTTATTGTTGATTTTCGTAGCGAGATTGGTAACATAAATCAGCACTTGATTCTTAAAGTTTATATTATATTAAGAAGTCATTGATGTCTATTTATCAACCCTGTTACGAAACGCAAATAGTTTACTAGTGTATTGAAATACACTGCATAAGCTTCGAGTTTTCTCCAACGGTGACTGTACATAGTATCACTGCACTGTCTAATAATACCTTTTTGTGCAACACCTGTACACTACAGAAATTATTACCCAGGACCTTAAGCTCAAGGATAGTGTTTTAAATTAATCAGAAGTGTGGTCCATCACCACTTAGTCTTTGGGCGTACACAGGAAAGGCATTGTGTGGGCAATGGGCATGCACCTGCTCCGCCTGCTTGTATAAAGAGAAATGTATGCTGATGTTGTCCAGTTGTATTTATGTTCCGACGTTTTATAAATCTTAAAAAAAAAAACTATCTAATGGGCTTGGACTTAGAGTCCAGGGTAAACTGTACATTGGCCCTAAGCCGATTATTTTTTTGTTATCAAATATCTCTATAATCAAATAGATTTGTTACCGTTAAAGTATATAATGCAGTTATTTCATAGAATACCTAGTTATTCCATGAAATAACTGATCGTGTCCGTTAAAGTGTAAAACTCTCTTGTATTTCATGGTTTAACTAGTTATTTCATAGAATAAAGATATGCAGCTCGTTAAAGTGTAAAATAATCTAGATCATATATCTCCCGGTCGGTTGCTACAGCTCAAAGTTTAGGTACTGGTCAAGGATTTAAAAAATGTTCGTGTAAAACCCAGTGTGTCAACAAAAAATGTTTTTGTTTTAGAAATAATGTTCTTTGTAATTTCAAGTGTCATTTTAGTAATCCTTGTTGTAACAAATGATTTTATGGTACGTTTCCATAAATACCATTTATACGCTGCATAAATTAGATAAATTGCTTCTTTTTCATTTTAATTGTCTATCATTAGTTTAATTTCATTTTAGATAAATTGTTTATTTTACACTTTAACTGTCTCTCATTAGTTAATTTATAGAATATCTAGTTATTTCATAGAATAACTCGTTAAAGTGTCAAATTAATAACATATTACACACTTTAACGGACACGATCAGTTATTTCATGGAATAACTAGGTATTCTATGAAATAACTGCATTATATACTTTAACGGTAACAGATATATGACAAGAAATGAAGCACACATATTACAAAAATATTTTGTGTTTCCAAGTTACATTTGCAAACCTATATTGCAAACCGTTTTCAAACCATTACTCTTTTATAAATGTTTTCAAAGACAATTTGTAATATAATCCCGATTTATTTCATAGTGCCTTACCTGCTGTTTATGATAGATCCCAAACTACAATGATCATTTTATATTGGGAGGAGATCGAAAAGACTATGGATATGATAATGAAAGAACGATTTCTAATTACTTCTTAAATCTTTTTGCTTAAAACTGAAAGCATGTTTTAAGCATAACTTTATAAACATTGTAGTTTTATGAAATTAAATAAACTAATGGCTTTTTTTTTAAGTTGTAATTATAAAGTCGAAATTTTTTTTGCCTAAAATTTTACATACATATAATAATTATCATCAATATTAGCTTAAAAATTGTTTTAAAGATTTTTTTGAAGCATCAAATTTATTCTGAATAATACAAAACAAAAGAATCCTTTATAAAAAGCACAATTCAAGAAAAATCTTAAAAAAAAAGTGTAATTCTCAACTACAAGTGAACAAAGTACCCAATTGAATAAACAGTTTATTGCTGCAGATATTTTTATTTCAAAAACAAACAACCCTCTCCATCATTTTGAAGGAGGCTAGGGTCGCTAACAAGAACAAAGTGAAAAACATCAAAATAGCTACATGATTATTCGAATAATATTGACATATAAGCTTGAGATTATACTTTTGTATTGGTACTTTCATTTGGGCACAATAAGCAAATTAATTGGAGATTATTGTACTGAATTCTTTTAACGATTGGTGATTATCGTAGTGCATTATATTAGCGATTGGAGAAACATTCTTTTTTGTAAATGACTTATATGCTTTGGTTTTAGAAGTGTCATTATATATCATAATAATTAATAGCCCAAAAATATGTAGAATTTATGATCCAAATCCATCAAAGGTCATAAGGTAGGAGATATCGAATAGGGTGTTTAGAAAAATGTTTATTTTTATTTTTGAAACGCATTAGGTGAAAAAAATGTTTTTCTGAAACTCCCCCCCCCCCCCCCTTCTCATTCCTCTAAACTCTCACTCGTTTCTCTCCATCATCCCATTGCTGCGATTCTGGAAGGGCAAAGGAGACAAATTTTAAGAGTAATTACAAGTTATTAATAATTTTGAAGTCAGATAGAGTTTTATTTAGTTAGATCGCAACGAGGAAAACACTAATCCCCCTCCCCCCTACTAATTCATAGTTAAGAACATGCACAGTACAGAGGTATTTTGATATTCGTGGAAGTAAAAGCCCTGATCCCTCAATCCTACTTCAGCAGGTTTCAGCTTGTCAGAGAACATCTGTACTGAATTTGGCACAGAGATATTGAACATTGTGGTATTGATAATACTAGTGAGCCCCCTAGTATATAAAAAAAGAGAAAAAAAGTTGTTGGTCTGTTTTGTTCACAGCACTCCATATATTAAGGGAACCTTGTTAGAATATAATTCTAAAACCATAAAGTTAACCATGTTAACCAAAGATACTATAATAACCCTTCGGGTTAAAGATGGCAAGTTTCCATAGAAATAATGTAAAATACTTGAGAGTACATGACGTCATTGCAGGGTTTCTACATTGGCAAGCTTATAGCTCTTTTTGGTTTCACTTGGCGATTAAATTGTATGGTTTCCCAGAAATCTTTTATCCAAAAAAGGAACAAATCTGCCCAGCTCATTAAACTTTCACTTGAAAAATTTGCACATTCAACCAAATTTGCGTTAATTTATATTTTCAGCTAAAATAATTTAATACTTTTTTAAACAATATTAATATTATATTGAACCACTATAGCAAAAGTTCCATCATGTAGTTAAATACTAATCCTTATATTAAATTTAGGTTTTTTACAGCATATTCCAGTACTGGTGAACTTTTAGTAAGTTTTCGTAAGAAATATGAACATCAAGAATTAACAAAATTACTAATTACAAAATTATTGAAACACATTCTAGAAGAACATGTTTTCGATAAAGATTCTATGCATTCTTCGAAGCAGTACATTACGAAACTAAAAAACTATCTAGTTATTGAGTGCAATTTAAAAATGACTTGCAACTACAAAAACCAATATCATTTAGCATGTACTAGTTTAGAAGAATTTACTAACAGTTGACAACAATCATTTAGCTTTATTAATTCATCAAATAAAAAACCGCAATGGTAATTGAGATTGGCGTCAAATTTCAAAAAATCATAATAAACACCTAGTAATTGAGTGCATTCATACAACTAACAAGTGATAAACATTCTTTCAAGCGATGTCAAAGCAAGAAAAAAAAGAAAAGTTCATGGAAAAAAAAACCCTATATTTAACATAAAAACTAGCCTGCGGAATGAGAAGAAAAAATAAAAACAAACGATTAAGAACCCAAACCATAAAGTTTTATTACACTGCAAAAAATGTCTTGTTAAATTCTTTAACAAAAATTTTATAATCTTCAGAACATTACCGATATTTATTGTGCCCAAAAGCGAACAATTTGAACAAACTGGAATAAATAATGTGTTACTTTGCAAAGTAGAATCCTCCATTTTTGTTCTGCTATTTAAATCTCTCACGAATTCGACGAAATAAATCTGATGTTCTTATTTGTTTGTTTAAAAAGCACGATCGCCAAAGTAAGAATAAAGCTCTGCGCATGTCTGGAAATCGGAGCAATTTGGCGAAAGTTTTGTGCTCTCAACTTGGAAAATCCGCGAGATGGCAGCACTTACGTATCGGCGAAGCTTGCCTTCTTATAGTTTTAAGTTCTTTGTGTTAACTTCGTAACCTTGTTTTAGTTTGAATCAGAAATAGCTTGGTTCTATATAGTTAAAGTACTATTTTCTTATTTATTAAAGTCATTACTGCGATTGGTGATGACAACCTCACACTAATCTCATAACTTTCAAAAATGAACAGAGAGCTATGTTAATTATAACGGACCAAAATGCAACCCAAAAGTTTATATACAGTGTGGCTCTAAAATATCTGGCAAAAATGTAAAGGTAGGTAGAGGGGTCCGAAATAAGCACATTTTGCAATGGAATGTGTGAGCGAAAATAACTCATTTTAAATATAGTCCGAGAGGCAACTGCATGTTTAAGTACCTCATCGAACGTTATTCTGAATTTTTTATAGAACGTGGGGAAAAGTAGGTAGATTACGAATCCACTGGTCTACTGTGACAAAAATGGCCGAAACTAGTCAAAAATTGACTTGGAATGAATTGAACTAAATCCGATTGCCAAATATGCCATAACTTGGCAAATAATGAGCATTCTTTTTTTATTTGGTAGCACTTCGCTCTTTAATTTTCATTTAAGAAGTATGTAGGAAGTATGCAGATACCTGGCAACGGCTTTCTCGCATATTTTAGAAATGAGCCAAGTTGGCAATAAATATTACGTCACCAATGACGTAACTGATATCGACAAATTTGGCTTACTTTTAAAATATGCTAGTTTTCCGACCCAGGAGATCAGAAATCGTCTGCGGCCTTCTTCATTGAAAACCAAAGAGCGATGGGTTACCAGACGGAAAAGTGGGCTCATTTTTTGGCAAGTTATGGCATGTTTGGCTATAGGATTTAGTTCAACTCATTCAAAGTAGATTTTTGACCAGTTTTGGCCATTTTTGCGACAGCAGACAAGTGGTTTCATAATCTACCAACTTATCTCCACATTCCATAACAAATTTAAAATGATGTTCGATGGGGTATCTAAACATGCAGTCACCTTTCTGTCTAGTAGTAAGAAAAGAAGAGTTCTGCATCATGTGGAAGTGCGTGGTGCAAGGGGGCGTGGTAAAAGCACTTTTAACACACCCCTTTACTATTTATTTCTTTTACACATTACTTTGCAAATCTCTTTGCTTAAAACTGAGGTCTTTTTATAACCATAGTTTTATAAACCATGTAGATTTGTATAGTGAAATAAACTGATAGTTTTCACAGAATAAATTATGAATTATAATTTTCTACTCTGAAGTTTACAAGCATACAACAAAAATTCTTAATACCCTTAACCCTTAAATGCATGAAATTTTATTTTCAATAAATAAAATTTGAAATCAACTAAGAAATGGGTGTAGCTAAAGAGAATAATAATAATAAAAAAAACAAAAAAAAAACATAAGGATTTTGCATATTGCTGTAGTTTTACATCACAAAAAAAGCTGCATTTTCCTCGCATAAATTTATCAGTACATGCAAAAATATAAATATAATTAGTTACTCTACCTTGTTTTTACCAGAAAACAATTTTTCCTGTGTGTTTTTATTACTTTTTAAATAAATTATCGTAATTCGTAACACCCGCCGAAATGAAATTATACTCAGACAACAGCGCCCCCAACAATAAAAATTGTCACAGATAAAGAAATAAACTGTCAAAGATTATAGTTGCGTTCGAAAACGATAAAATAGTTTCAATAAAATTAAAATAAAAACACTATGCAAAGGTTACTACATAAAGAGATCTACATTCTACGCATTTAAGGAATGTATCGAAAAGGCAACAATATGCATTTAAGGGTTAATATAAGATTAGATGCTACTGTACATCAAATCTATTTTTAATAATTCAAAAAAGGCCCTTTAAAAAACCACAATGCAAGAAAAATGTTTGAAATCATTCTAATTTTAAGTTAAAGAGAACTGTACAAAATTGCATAAAGAAACTTAATAGCAGCAAATTCTTTCTTTGCTTATTTACCCAAGTCATCCCTCTTATGTGGCATTTTTCATAGAGGAAAGTCATTGTATACTCTCAAATCTCTGTAACAATTTATTATAAGTTTATGAACTTCAAAGTAATACTTATATATTGATACCTTCATTTCCACAATGAGATACATAATTGGAAAGTATTGTGATGCCATCTATTAGGAACCAGAAGAAAAAAACTCTTTTGTAGAAAATTTAATTATATTCTTTAGGTTTTTTTTAATAAAGAGAGTGTCACTATACTGTTGTCAAAAGTTAAAAGACCCTAAATCCATAAAAATTCAAAAGCACATTTTGACACTTTCTCAATAGCCTTTAGAAAATAAACTTTTAATTTCATTAAATATCTTAAGTTCCTATGTTATACAAATCTAAACAACAATTTTTTTTTTAAAAATATGTATTTTCTAAGGGCTAATCAGAAAGTGTTAAAATTTGCATTAGAATATTTTTATTTAGGATCATGTAACTTTTGACGTCAGTATACATCATTTGCTTTTTTTTTATTTGATACACATGCAAGCATAAATTTTGTAATCTCTTAGTTTCTTTTAAACGAAGAAATTACTCAAAGAATGGAAACTTATTAATTTATTGAACTATCACAAATCTTTTGCTTCTTATAAAAATGGACAGATTGCCTTCCAAATCATTGTAGTGATTCATTATCATGTTATTAGAACAATAATAAAATGTCTGGAGGGGGTCAATCATGAATAAGAGAGAATGAGGAATATAGAGTTATTCAATCGTGTATATTTTTGTAGGAGTACATTAAATTGTAAATGTCAAATGAACAAATGTTTTAATTTCCGTCAAAATGTCTAAAAATATATATATATAAAAAAAGCTTCATGAATCCCTGTAAATTTCATAAGGTTTAGTGTTTAATGAGTGGAATACATTTTCCAAACTCCCCCTTCCTTTCCTTTATTCTACTGCAATGGTTTTGAAAAGGAAAAGGAGATAAGATCTTAGATCATAAATAAATCTGTAGTGCATGGAGATGGGTTGCCTAATACTTGTTCCCAGTGGGAAATAAGAAAGTAAAAAAAAAAAAAAAAAAGGTGCTGAGAGCTTGCCAGAGGGAAGAACATTAAAAGGGGTGAAGGCTAAGAAGGAGCTCGTATTAAAGTAAAGTACAAGGGAACACATAAAAGGATGAGGAACATTTGCCATGGCTATGGTAATAAAATACAATATTTTTAAAATATAAAAACATTTTGGCGACAAAAAAAAAAATTGCAAACTTGTATGACCTACGAAACAGTATAAAGAAAACACAAATTAAGAAAAAAATTAATTAGTAAAACCATTTTTTGAGCAGCCAGTTGTAAGTACGAGAGATGAAGCGATCCATATCAACTTAAAAAAATAAAAAGTACTTGTGATAACGAAATATACTTTTAAATAGAAAAAATGTATTATTTCTCAAACTTGTCAGCTAAAAAAGTTACTATAAATATTGAAAATATATCGCAAAGTTTTATGCACAATTACAACTTATTTCAGCGATTTTGGGAACAGATCAAGTTTTCATCGCACTTGACCACAATGAAAAAAGCACTAACTTTAAAATTTTGGTGGATTCTACCACTCAATATGATTGTATCATATTTATTGTGTTTATTGAGTTTTACCTTACCGGACTTGGTAATGATTGGTAAAGTAATTTAATTGATACTTAAAATTTCTATGGTATTAAAAATTGTTAATAACTTTCAACAACCTTGCTGTGAAGCGATGATATTAAGCTTGTGTATTAAAATACATTGCATATACAATTTTATATAACATTTTACTTTTTAAAGTCCCAATTTGGGGTATACCGTATACTACAATAGTTTATTATAAATTTTTAAAGAATATCTGTAATATAATCCCGAAAAATTTCATAAAGATTTGCCTGTAATTTAAGCTACATTATAAGGACTTGCCTGTAATTATGCTAGAATCGAATTTATCAACTTAAGAGTCTATAAACCTGATCATAAAATATAGATTGATGAACTATAGATTGATAATTACTTCTTTTATCTTTTTGATTAAACTGAAGGCATATTGTAATCATAGTTTATTACACCTTGTATATTTCTAAAATTAAATAAACTAAAATATTCCATTGTTTGGAGATTGTGAAGTATAATTTTACATACACTCAATTAAGAACTTTAATATTCGAAGAATAAGAATAGTTGTTAGCGTACATCAAAAATATATCCTTTAAAAAATATAATGTCAGAATAATGTTTGAAATCATTTTAATCTCAACTTAACCACTTGCCTGTGACTCCTGAACTCAGTTCGGGAAACGCAAATGCGCTCTTAAATATATTCCACATGCAAAGGATTAAAGAGAACAGTACACAATTGTACCAAAGCTTATTTGCTTCAAATTGCTTTCATAGATTAATCCAATTACCAATGTCATCTTTCTAAAGACAGCAAGGTTCATTAACAATGCAGATTTTTCTAATATGAAAATTTGCTCAATGACAAAATGGGCAACGCAAATGCGCTCTTAAATATATTCCACATGCAAAGGGTTAAATAGAACAGTACACAATTGTATCAAAGCTTATTTGCTACAAATTACTTTCATAGATTAATCCAACTACCCATGCCATCTTTCTAAAGGCAGCAAGTTTCATTAACAATGCAAATTTTTCTAATATGAAGATTTTCTCAATGACAAAATGTGCAAAGCAAATGCGCTCTCAAATATATTCCACATGCAAAAGGTTAAAGAGAACAGTACACACTTGTATCAAAGCTTATTTGCTACAAATTACTTTCATAGATTAATCCAACTACCCATGCCATCTTTCTAAAGGCAGCAAGGTTCATTAACAATGCAGATTTTTCTAATATGAAGATTTTCTCAATGACAAAATGTGCAAAGCAAATGCGCTCTCAAATATATTCCACATGCAAAGGGTTAAAGAGAACAGTACACACTTGTATCAAAGCTTATTTGCTACAAATTACTTTCATAGATTAATCCAACTACCCATGCCATCTTTTTAAAGGCAGCAAGGTTCATTAACAAAGCAGAATTTACTTTTGTGACAATGTGCTCAATTACAAAATATTATGATTTTTTAAAAGTGAAAGTAGTACTTTTATGTTGGTACCTTTATCTCCTGAATAAGCTTCATAATTTGGAATGTATCGTAATGCCATCTATTAGCGTTTGGGGGAAAAAATCTCTTATGGTTAAAATTTAATTTTATGCATTGGTTTTAGCATTGTTACCATACACATCATCAGCTTTCAAAATCTTGATATTTTTAAATTTAAAAACAATGCAAACAATAATTTTTTTAATGGATTAGTTTCTATTTAACGAACAAAGAAGAAAAACTAATAAATTTATAGAATTTGTCTGCCCCTTTAAAAAAGGACAGATTGCCTATCAAATCATAATAGTGATTTACAGGGTGTCCCAAAAATGACCGACGATTTGAAATATAAATTTAAAAAAAAGTGGAAGATGATAGAAATGTACTGTTTTCTGCATTCTGCTTAAGTAACCAGGGAATTCTTACCGATTTTCAAAATTAGTTACAAAGTTTGTTAGCAGATGGCGCTGATGCCTAGGAAAAAACTTCAAAACAATGTTTTCAAAATAACTACCGTTTGAAGGAACAACGTGGCGTAGTCTGAGGACAGGTGATGGAACTCCAAAACAATAAAAATGCGTTATTTCAGCGAATAAACCATTTACGAAGCATACGCTGGGATGTAGAAATAATAAAAATCTAAAAGGTCGGAATGCGTACAGAATAGCAGCGCCATCTATTGACGAGCATTGTAACTAATTTTGAAAATTAGTGAGAATGAATTCCCTGTTTATTTAAGCATAATGCAGCAAACCGTACTTTTCTATCACCTTCCTGTTTTGTTTAAACTGATTATATATATAACTGTTCATTCGTATATCACCAATCGGTGTACATCAAATTGTTCGGGTCAAAGGGCTATTTTCTGTCAAAATGTCCAAAAATGTGATACAAAAGAATTCCCCCTGAATCCTTCTAAACAAGCGTCAGCCACAACGCGACCCGCGGGCCGGATTAGGCTCGCGACAGATTTTTCTGCGGCCCACCGGCACCACAGAAGATTTAAAAAAAAAAAATCAAATTTCACGGTATGGACTTCTTTACATAATTGTAATTTATCCGAAATAGTAGGAGTTAACTATGTAAAACAGAGTTCTCCATACGTGCCCGAAGAAACTATATGAAGAAGCTTTGATGATTAAAAATTTTCATCAAGAATAAATACACAGAAGATTTAAAAAAAAAAAATCAAATTTCACGGTATGGACTTCTTTACATAATTGTAATTTATCCGAAATAGTAGGAGTTAACTATGTAAAACAGAGTTCTCCATACGTGCCCGAAGAAACTATATGAAGAAGCTTTGATGATTAAAAATTTTCATCAAGAATAAATACACAGAAGATTTAAAAAAAAAAATCAAATTTCACGGTATGGACTTCTTTACATAATTGTAATTTATCCGAAATAGTAGGAGTTAACTATGTAAAACAGAGTTCTCCATACGTGCCCGAAGAAACTATATGAAGAAGCTTTGATGATTAAAAATTTTCATCAAGAATAAATACACAGAAGATTTAAAAAAAAAAAATCAAATTTCACGGTATGGACTTCTTTACATAATTGTAATTTATCCGAAATAGTAGGAGTTAACTATGTAAAACAGAGTTCTCCATACGTGCCCGAAGAAACTATATGAAGAAGCTTTGATGATTAAAAATTTTCATCAAGAATAAATACACAGAAGATTTAAAAAAAAAAATCAAATTTCACGGTATGGACTTCTTTACATAATTGTAATTTATCCGAAATAGTAGGAGTTAACTATGTAAAACAGAGTTCTCCATACGTGCCCGAAGAAACTATATGAAGAAGCTTTGATGATTAAAAATTTTCATCAAGAATAAATACACAGAAGATTTAAAAAAAAAAAAATCAAATTTCACGGTATGGACTTCTTTACATAATTGTAATTTGTCCGAAATAGTAGGAGTTAACTATGTAAAACAGAGTTCTCCATACGTGCCCGAAGAAACTATATGAAGAAGCTTTGATGATTAAAAATTTTCATCAAGAATAAATACAGTAATAACTTAACTGAATCTCTTTTGGACAATTTATTAAAATTAACTGCAACAAATACTCCGAAAGACATCGACTCGATTATAAAATAAACTGAAAGGGTTTCGACTGTAATCGTCTTACAATTGATATCGACTTAACGGAGTACTCTGGAAGAACAGTTTTAATGCTAATGTCAAAAGTTAAGTCGATTTGCATTGTCTCGTTGAAACAAAAGATTCATTTCTTTTTCAGTCTTTGATTTACTAATAATGAAAACTATTTTTTTTTTAAATTATTTGACAAATATCAATAGTAATTTTATAAAGATAAAAAAAATATATAGTTTTCAAAAATGCCATATATTATTAAATCGAAAAAAATTAAATATACATATTTGGGTGAATCCGGCCGCCGGCGTATAGCTCCAATATAAGTCACACTGCCCGCCTTTAAAAGTTAGTGGCTAACACTATTCTAAACTTACACAGTATTGATGTTTTAAGGGGGTCCGGTACCGAAAATAAAAAAAACTTTATTTATGTACATTTTTATGTCAAAAATTTATTTTATGTGTGAGATACTATTTATATATATTTGAGAAAATGTTTTTTTAAATATTGTGTTTAGTTATTTAAAAACAATTTAAAAACACCAAGGAAAATCCATAATAATTGATGTTTGCGTATTTTGATATAAGTCAAGAAAAAATAATTTTTTTTTCAAAGTGAAAGCTTTCTGTAATACATAATTATATAAAGAAAATTTTGCTTACACAGAATTTTTATAGGTGAATTAAAAAAAATTAAAAAAATTCTCAAAGTTAAAATATTGAAATTTTTGCTTTATCTTATGTTATCTTTTACGCTAAATGTTATATTTTAAACCAGAATTAAAAAAATTAAATTCTGTGAAGACAAAATATTTAAAACTATATAAATTAAATGCTCCAAAAATTTGAATAGCCAATTATTAATGGTTCTAGAGATATATCGATTTGAATATGCAACATCTGTAAAAAACACTAGTGTTCGAAAAACGCACTTTAAGCAGACGCTTTAAGGTGTTACGCCCATTAGTGATGTTTAAATAACAGGTAATTTTGTGGCATTCTAATCACCGGAGGAATAAGAAAAAAACATCATTCTCTTCAGGAATGTAGGAACTATTTTTTTAAATCAGAAAAAAAAATTGGGATTTTTGACACAATTTCGGTACTGGACCCCCTTAATGTGCGAAAAACAGTTTCAAAACTCTTCAATCCTTCACTTCACTGCAGAGATTCTGAAAGAGGAAAGAATACAGGGTGTCCAGTGAAGGAATCCCTGATTTTAAAATTAATAAACTCAAAAACTAAAGTGATGAAACATAAGTATAGTTAAATTGAAAGCTGTACAAATCTGATTCTATATTTTCAAAATTAGTTACGAATGTTGCCAACAGGAGGTGTTGTGTAGTGTAGTTCTTATGAATAAAGAGTGCTTTCAAGCTCAGAGCAATCAATCTTCGGACAGTTCCATTGTTTAAAAGTGAAAGGAAGTCAGCGTGATAGTAACGAATGATTGCAGATGACAAATTTATAACATATTTCCATAATTTTACAACTACAGCGCCATCTGATGGGACATTTTTTAACTAGTTTTGAAACTGTTTCAGATTTTTACAGCTTTCAAAATAACTGTAATTTTTGTACCATTTTGTATTGTTTTTGAGTTATTTAATTTTCAAATCAGGGATTCCTTCACTTTACACCCTGTATAAACTACTGCTGATAAAGTAATATATTATATAGGAATCATTTATTGCTTCTAAAACTTAATTCTTATGCTGCAGGTTGAATTCTGTCTCAAAATTAGTACCCAAGTTGGTTAGTACTGTCTGTTTATCAGCAGAACTCGTCAATTTAAAGAATAATATCAAATAATTAATAATACATTAAAATGCAACCATTTTAATAGTTTTCATTTATAAATTTTGCATATCTCAATCAATGTTTAGAAAATGTTTTGAAAACAACTTACCCTCATCATCTTTCTGAAAGAGAGGAAAGGGTTTTTAACAACCATACAATTACGTTACATCAAAACAAACAATAGTAAGTTATTAATATGGACTTATAGACATGAAAGTAATACTTTTATATCGTCACCTTCATTTGCACAATAAGTTACTTAATTTGAAAGAATCGCATCGCCTGCTATAAGCAATTCGAGAAAAAATGTCTTTTGTAAATTAGTGTATTTATAAGCTTTGGTTTATGAGTGTCATTATACATCATCATCTTGTATAGTCTAAAAAAGTGTGATGGTCCGAATTCATTAAAGACCATATTGTCAGGGATATCAAAGTTCACATTTTTTAACCCTTTGCACTCCAGTGGCGCCTCTCAGGTGCCACACGATTGGATGCCAAACCATTAGAGGACCATTAGGTGGGATGCGGAAATTCGATGCAAGGCCAATGACTGTGTTTAGTTTCTATGAAGAAAATCCATAAACACCAGCCGAACCTAAAATATCTCGAGTTGCTGATTCCTCCGCGCGAAAAAGGCCTGGAGTGCAAAGGGTTAAACTTACTTAAAATAGAGCAAAAAAATTGCTGTTATTAAATGTAAAAATAATGCAAACACATTTTTTTATTATGTTAGTTTTTATATAAAGAGGAAATTACTCATAATTAATATTAAATTATTAAAATTAATAAAAAGTATTAAAATTAATTTTAATACTTTTTCAAAGCTTTCATCTTTTTTATAAAAATGGACAGATGACTTCTATGTCAGTACATTGTGTCATCAACATGTAATTATAACACTAAGAAATCGTCTGCTGGCGGTCAAATTCATAGACGAAAAGGAGAGGAGGAAAACAAAATTAATAAAAAGGAATGTGTTCATTTCCACCAAAACGTCCGAAAACATAATTAGTAGCTAAACTTCACTATTCTTTGTAGATTTTTACAGTATTACTGTTTTACGGAATGGGATAAAATTACAAAAGGTGACCCTTAAAATCCCCCTCTCATCCCTGAAGAGATTTTTACAGGGCATTAGAGTGAAAAGTGATATATGTAGGGGATCGGGTAGGGAGAGGAAGGGGGGCTGGCAATATCAAGCTAAAAATTTACTATAAATCTGTTATATACATTGTAAGGTTTATGAGTAAATAATACAGTTGCATCTGTTTATTATGCTAGATACCAGCCACGGGATAACAAACGACTTTTATAAATTTGTAAACGTTGTGGTACGAGAGAGTATTTAAAAAAAAAAAAGGTAATGAAACGTAGTTGGATTGTATCGTTCGGAGTTTTCGTTGTTGGTTGTATTCAGATTATCTGGCGCCGTCAGCAACACGAGGGCTATAATGCGCCGAAACATTTCGTCATTCGACAAACCAACATACATTTACAAACACCCATGCCTAACACGGGAATCGAACCCGCAACCTCGCGGTCTAGAAGCCAGCACGCTAACCACTATACCGTTTGGTCGGCTCGGAGTTTTCGAAAAATAAAGTAAAGTGGAGGTTCGTTGAGAACTGGGTGTGATTTCTTTAAACCTTTTGCTACCCCATAAACAAAAGGCAGCGACTGACATACATTGTCAATTTTTATGCGCAATTTCAAATTATGTTAACGATTTTTGGTGTCGGATCGAGTTTTCATAAAGCTTGACCACCCCCCTGAAAAATAATTCATTGTCATCGATTACGAGTCTATCGGCCAAGTTCCAGGTAGATTAGTTAAAGGCAAGCTAGCGTATTATCCTTTCAAAGAATTTGTCTGCCACAAATAAAACTGAAGTTAATACAAAGGATATAAATTGGTTGTTTTCAGATTATCTGGCACCGTCAGCAACACGTGGGCTCTAATGCGCCAAAATATTCGTCATTTGACAAGCCAACATACATTTACAAATACCCATACCTTACACGGACTCGAACCCGCAACCTCGAGGGCTAGAAGCTAGCACGCTAATCACTATACCGTTTGATCGGCCCAGAGGATATAAATAATGGTACATTTTCTTTATGCTGTTGAACCCAACAAATGCTAGTTTCATTGCCAGACACAGATGTATACTTTCAGCTACCAGAAACTATTCATTATGGATTTATAAAAATAAAAGTAATACTTTTATATTGGTACCTTCATTACCACAATAAGCTACACAGTTGGAAAGTGTCATAATTAAGGAAGGATTTCAGTCATTAAATATCCCCATAATGTACATTAAAAGACTGTAGAAAGCTAATTATTCTTATAATATTATTTTACTTGGTAATGATTGTATTAAAACATTATTGACGACTTTTCAGCAACCTTGTAACGAAGCACCGATATTAAACTAGTGTATTGAAATACTCTGCATAAATAACTTTACATAATATCATTGCACTTTTTGAAATCCCTATTTGGGGAAAACAGTATACTACGATAATTTATCATATATATTTTCAAAACCTATTTGTAATACAATCCCTAAAAATTTCATAAGATCTTGCCTGCAATTAATAATGGATTAAAAATTAAATGGAATCAAATTTATCACCTTAAGAATCTATAAACCTGATTAGGAAAGATTAATAATGACTTATTTTATATTTTTGTTTAAAACTGAGGACATATTGTAATCATATAGTTTATTAAACCTTGTATATTTCTAAAGATAAATAAACTAAAATATTCCATGCATTGGAGATTATGAAGTATAATTTTTTAGTCTGAATTTTATATACATTCAATAATAATCTCAAATATTCTAAGAATAAGAATAGATGTTTGTGTACATGAAAAATATATCCATTAGTTAAACGCAATGCCAGGAAAATGATTGAAATCACTTTAATCTCAACATAAAGAAAACAGTACACAAAATCTTATTTACTACAAATTATTTTCATTATTTAAATTAACTACCTATGCCATTCATCTGAAGACAGCAAGGTTCATTCAAGAAGTCAAATGCTTTTTTAGAGCACTTCTCAGCGACAATTATGGATTTATAAATGTGAAAGTAATACTTTTATATCGGTACCTTTATCTCCACAATAAGCTTCTTAATTAGAAGGTATCGTAATGCCCTCTATTAGAGATCAGAAGGGGAAGGGGTCTCTTTTGAGGAAAATTTAATTACACGCATTGGGTTTAGCAATGTCACTATACACTATTTGGCCAAAACTATCCAAACACCCACTTGTACGGATTCGGAGAGTCCTAAGTAATATATTAATATAATGTTGCCCCCCCCCCTCTCCTTTTTGCATCGATAATAGCTTTCACACGTCTGGGGAGTCTCTCCACCAGATTTTGATAGGTGGTCAAATGAATTGACCTCTAGGCGTCCATCACAGCACACCTGAAGTGAGTGATGGCAGTGGGAATGGTTGATTTGATTGTATACGTAATCTGTGTTCTTATTCGTCCCAAAAGTGTTCTATGTGATTAGATCGGGTGTCTGAGAAGGCCAGTCCAGCTTTTGAACAACCATTTCGTCAAGTTATGACTGCGCAAGTCTAGTTGTGTAAATGGAGCAAATATCCTGCTGGAAGAGAAATGGGCCTTCCCCGAAATATTGCCACCGAGTTAGAAGAACAGCATTGTCTAGAATGTCCACATGCATCTCAGTGTTCATCACGGTGACAAAGGGACCGAGGCCAAACCACGAAAAACACCCCCACACTATGATATGCCACCACCAAACTTTAAAGCCGGTGCAATACTGCCGGTGTGTTCCAACATGCGACCTAATAAAATATATACTTTAAACATTGAAAACGTTGTAAAAAATTTTATTTTTTAATAAAAAATATTTTTTAGAAATTAAGGGATGGGCATTTTTTGAAAAATAAAGAAAGAGTCAAAATTATTCCCATATTTTTTGTAGATATTTATTTCGAATATACCGTTTTAGCATTCTAATTTACTTGAATAACTTTACAAAATAACTAAAAAAAAAGTATCACATACCAATAGTTTTACCTATCAATAAATAATAAACTTATTCGTTGTTTGTAAATACCGTTTCAATCCAGTTTTAGTATTTTTACGTTTAATATTTATTTAATAGAGAATTATATCAGTGACATAAATTTAAATGCTACTAAGCAATACAATCAGATATAGTTTTACCTCAATATTTAACTAACTGTTCTTGATTTCGCGTAGTGTCTGAGAGATCATGTGAAAATAATTGTAAATTTTAAATATATAAATTTTACCAAATTTTTCGCTGATAATTTCGTAAAATTTTGACAGAAGACCCTAATATTCATGGCAATTTCAATCCCATATACAGGGCGTCTAGTAACTGACTGACCCATGTTGAACTTAAATCCTCCAAAATGGCGAAATTGGTGATGTTATTCGATAAACATTACATTGTCATTTCTTTTGCGGGGAACGGAAAAAAAATTAATCGTTGATGGGCCATTCTTAAAGGCAGAGAGCTCTGTTTTAAATGCAGTTGTTTTTCAACTTTTTACGCTTTAATCCCATTTCTATGGGAATTTCGGAGGTGTGAATCTTAAAAGGAGCATAGATTTAATCAAAATAGTTAAAGCCGTTTTTTAAAAATTGCTGGAAATGTGATTTTTCTTGATTTCAACCGTATGCGCATGTGCGAGTTAGACGAAAATCTAAATGATAGGTCCCAAGACCTCCACCAATCCGCTCACCAAATTTGAACATCGTAAATTAATTAGTTCGGGAGTTTTGCTGTTCACGTACACGCAAACCGACATACACACAAGTACATTTTTTCTAGATCACTTTTTTGAAATCAGGATATTCCAAAAGGTGGGGAAATGCCGAAAAAAAAAAAATTTTTGTTACCGAATGCTACACTTTCATTACCCTATGTAAACATATGGGTAATTGAAAGTAAAAACATAGTACAAGGTGGTTAAAATTAAGGTATACATATAAGTTGGAATTTTTTTTTTTTTATTTCTTAAGCCAGCGTGTCAAATTTTTGTGAGAATTACAAGAACAAAAAGTGTAATGTATTTGCAGTAACAAAAAGTAAAAAAAAATAAAATATTTATTTAATTAATTGAATTTGAATTCACTAATTAAGGCCTAATTTCAACGATGATAAAATAATACTCAATTAATTTTGAAACAAATTTCTTACTGGAAATTAAAGACAAGGTATTGATACACGGGCCCAAGCAAAATATAATGCATAACTTAAATATTTTTTAAATTTTAACATTTAACATGAAAAATACTAGAAAAAATAAAAATTTCCAAAAATAAAAATATTCTAAAATGCATAAAAAATTCTATTTTTTACCAAAATTTTTGTGAACAGGTAGAGCCCATGCTCTGAAATGTTATCTAAATTACACAGTTTAAATTTTAAAAATCAGTTAATTAACTCTTAAGATATCACCGTTGAAGTACATTCACTCAACAATGAAAAGCAGTTCTCCAGAAATTGAGTTCAAAGTTTTCGACATTTTCTTATTTCCAATAAGTTTTAAACGTCGACCTTTACGAAATTGCATGTAATTAAAAAAGTATTTTAATTATAAGAAAGTTATTGGTATCATTTTAAAGATAATGAATTGGAAAACATTTTAAAATGAAAAAACAAAAATGCCTGTTTGAGTCAATTTTTACGATTCCCAACTTAAATGTATACCTTAAACTGACGGTACTGCTTGTAACTCCGGTTCTTTTGAAAGGATCCGAATAAAACTTCAAATATATGTTATGTTGACCATGCGGTCGAGGTTTCCACCGGAAAAAACAGTTCCAAATTTTGCCAATAACTAGCGCTGTAACGGAGTAAGAGAAATTGTAACAGTTAAAAAAACACAGAATAACAGGTAATTTTATTTATTTACACACCTGTATCCTCTATGTGCATACCTTGTTAACCAATAATATGTTGAAAGCATACCACCGCGTTATCAACGGCTGCATGCAACATATCAATAGGAATGCGGGAGAAATAGCAGACGATGCTGGTTATCAAATCCACATCATTAGTTACACGTCCTTGAAAATCGCAATCTTTGAGAAAACACCACATCCAGAAGTCACAAAGGCTCATGCCAACGGAATGTTCATTGCTTGTGCTATTGAATTGCCACTTACAGCGTTTGAAGAGTTTGCAGGTGATTCAGCGAGCTCAGTTGCATGTCGTCGTCTTCCCGGTATAACATCCAGAGAACCAGTATCTTCAAACTTAAGAACCATGCCTTCAGCTGCATTTACGGACATGAGTCCTCAAGTTTTTCATCCGTCGATAAGCACGGAGTGCTGCTGAAGCATTGCTCGCATACAACAATAACATATATTGAGTATTTTGGATTCTGTTTTTAAATTATTTTTAACTAACCGCCAAAGCAAGAGTTAAAGCGAGTCAACGTTGGCGAGAAACCACATCGGGCATTTTGCCAAGCGGGAGGTGAACACGACCGATGCCATCTCGAGTATGCACAGAGCAAATGTTTTCGCATAGGAAAAAGGAAAATGTTCGATAACACAAGTTTCAATTCGAGTCGATCCTTCTATCGCTATCGAATCTATCGTGAATGTGTATGTGTTTTCGTGTTAATTGCAATTCACCGTATTAAATATTCACGGCAGCAGATTTATGCAGACTCATGGATAAATTTTTAAGCGGAAGTAAGCGAGCATTAGACGGTAGTCAAGCATCAACAAGTACGCAGACGAGTGTGGTTCCGAAAATAAAATAAAGAAAATAGTCTCAAGAATACTTAAATTTTGGGTTTACCAGCACAGAAGTAAATGAAGAAGAAAGGCCCCTGTGTAGCATTTAAAAATATTGGCCGCAGACAGCATGAAACCTAATAAACTTAAATGACATTTGAAAACTCTTCATAGTGAGTACGTTAACAAACCCAGAGAATTCTTCGAATTAAAATTAAATTCATATAAAAATAAAATTATTTGATAAAATAAAATTATTTGATAAAATATAATTATTTGAATAAAATTATATTCAAATAAAAAAGTTTTACAATTAATGCCGATTCTTTCATGTTCAGTGGCATATTCACTCTGAGCAATTGCTTTCTTCAAGCCATATATATCGCTTTTATAGCGGAATTACATGAAGTTCTCATCTGCATAGGGTTTTACCAGTATAACGGCATCGATTGGTAACATTTCAAATTTAGTTTTTTTTCGACGGAAACCTCGACCACGTGATCTACATAACATACATTTGAGGTTTCATTCGGATCTATTAAGTAGAAGCGGAGCTACGAGCCTCTGAGTACCGTCAGTTTAATTTTAACCACCCTCGACTCTAAGTAATTTTGTTCATTTTCATATCATTACTCCGAATAATTAATTTCTTTTTAATAGAAAATAATATAATAAGTTCTCAACCTTAGGATTTCGCCACTGAAAAAGTACATTTTCATTTTTAAAAGAAATGTAAAACCACTTGATAATACTGTTCATTTTTATATCATTACGTCGAATGATTTGTTTCTTTATAAAAGAAAAAGAAATATAATCAATATTCAACCTTATGATTTCGCAGCTGAAAACATTTTAATAATTTTCAGTGAAAAAATCCTATAATTAATTATTTTAATGTCTAGTATCCCATAGCATCGATATTCAAAATATTTTTTTAAAAATTATCAATTGTAGTGTGATATAAAACACTTGAACTGTTCTTGACTAACGTCTCCGAGAAAACGTCTAAACGTCTCCGAGAAAAAACATACTAATTTTTCATTGACAATAAAAAACTGATAAATTTAGAAAAATGAAAAAAGTCCATTACAAAAACTAATTTCTTCTCAGGTTCAAAACTAAAGTGACATCCCAACAGAAAGGAAGGGTGGATAAAGTCATCGGCTTCAAATTAGTTTGGACAGCTGTTGGTTTCAAATTTCACGGTAAGAATCTTTTTACTACGGTAATAATCTTCATTCAAATTCACTGCATGAAGTAAAATAATAATTCTTTTAGATTTTTCGAAATATGCGAATACATATTTTTTTCAATTGTAACTAGAATTTCAAATTTTAAAAAGCTAGAAAATATTTCATCTTGTATTATTAAGCCTCTAAATAGAACCAAATAATTTTACGTTTGTTCATTGCGACTTTACGTGTAAAAATAACTTTATTGGTACATATATTTCTAAGCACACGCATTGTAAGAACAGCACTAAGTGTAATACTATTTCAAGTATGTAAGGTGGCTTTTACTTTTTCATTTTTATAAGAAATATAAAAGTTGTAGTATATTAGCCGATTCTCATCTTTTGGAATTAAATTTTCTTAGCAGAATTACTTTTTTGAAGATAATAAGCTTATATTCTATTGCTGAGAGACATAAGATTCTTTGGTTTCCTCAACTTCTTTAAATTGCTGTTTTCTCTATATTGCTGCCATTTGTATCGTGCTGCCATCTATTGTATTTTATGTATACTTCCCAAAATTTTTAGACCATTTTCGATTTTTTAACCTTTATTTTCAAATTAATAACCCAATGTGCAATTGCAAATAAACTATTCGTCCGAAAGCTTATGTCTTAACCTTCAAATTAGTATATTATTTATTAATTTCGGCTTTATATGAAGGAGGAAAAAATTATTTTAATAAAGCATCGTTCAAATATAATGTACACGATTGGTAACTTATTGAAGGGATTAACATTCTTACTGTATTATTTTAAAGTTAAAATCACAAAGATCTCAAAATAATTAACTATATGAAGGGTACAGGGTAAACACGAAAAGTCAATCAAAGTTTAAGTATCAAAATCAAGTTACTCCATTCTGATAATTCATCTTTTCAATAGTAAATCAAAACTCTTATCACAATTTCTTCTTACCACTACGCCTTTATTAGAAAACTACTTAGTAAATGTTACCTTAATATGCTACTAGATGGCATGAGAATCTCAGTTTTGACAAAAGCTTGACATCGCACCTTTATCCCATGTACTCTTCAAATATAAGATGTCTATAAAGGTGTCAACTTCAAATAATATTACTTATTTAAACAATGATACTTTTTTTTAAATAATAATACTTCTTTAAATAATAATTTGAAAACTTGAAAAGAAAAGTACATTATGGAAATTCGTAAATAAATTATTATTTGTTTTTAGCAGGATTCATAACATATGAATCGCCAAATATGAAATGGAAAATTAATGAAAACCTATTAACTATGACATCGGTGTTTATTTTTTTTATTTTTTTTTTTACATTTAATGATTTATTTGTGTAATACAATTAAACGAAAGGAATCAAAGTAAGCAGGTTTATTTTATCCATAGTAGGCTCTTTTATTGGAAATGTTAATGTAATAAATTAAGATAAATGTTGATAATTTAAATCCGGACATTGCAATTTCCATTTAAGCGTTTTGCTAGTATCTAACTGTAATGTTGCAATTGTTTATATTTTCCTTGCATTTACTATAATGCATTTTAAATGAAATTGCAGTTACGAAAAAATTTTCATTGACATATCATGCTTGTATATACTTTATTTTAGTTCTTTACTTAAGCAAGCACAACAAGCGTAAATTGAAAATAAAATGTGTTCGTTTTGTTTTTTACCAAAAACAAAATACATTTTGAAATAAATGTTTCGACATCAAATAAAAAATTGCATACAAAGCGGCATAAATAAAGTGTTTAGTCAAATTCAAATTTCTAATCCTCAATTCAAATCTTTGCCATCGATTTAATTCGTTCTGTAATACAGGGTAAATTTAGTTTTATTAAAGCATGATTAGCAGAGCTAATATCTATTTTGAATACCTATTATATTGAATGTATTGCAAAAACGGAAATAATAACGGTAGCCATTTAAGTCTTATTTATCAGATACTAGATCAATTCAGTTCACCGTCTTTTGAAAATGACAATGACACCTATAAAACAATCAGTTCCTTCGCAACCTTCAATTTCAACTTATCGCATGACCACGAACTTGTTTTACACCTTTCTTACTCCATTGTTAACAAGGCGGGTCACTCGAATTCAACGTATTAATGCTCCATTTTGCCCTTTGGAAAAGCTCCTTTGTTTATTTGAATGGAGGGGCAACGATTCAGTCTTAAATTTTGTAGGTCAACCTGTAATCAAATTGCGTAAGATGCTGCTAACTTCAACTCAGGGTGTAGCATTTGCAACGAGCAACGTCCAGCTAACATTGAGAAGTAATCAGAACCAAAACGTAATTTTTGCTCACATAAAACTGCCATATCGTCGGCTTATAATAAATAGGTTCGAACGATACTTTTGGTCTAAAAATTGAAAACTAATATATATATATATACGCACGGTACATTTTGGCTCTTTTTTCTACTCGAAAACAGATAAGAATTATAAAATTAAGAGGAATCTAATAGACATGTTTTTATTTTATATCATATTATTTAATGACAATGTTATATGGAAAAATAATTATTTTAACTAGGTCAAATATGCATTTATATCGTCCGACGCAAGGGGCTTTGTCATCAAGTAGAGCTATAAAAAACAAAAGCATAATTGCTAGATTGGTAATAATTTTAGAATTCTAATTTGTTTGAGAGTAAAAAAAAGAGCTAAAATGTTTCGTGCTTGCAGAAGAGAATTGCCCATATATATATATATATATATATATATATATATATATATATATATATATATATATATATATATATATATAGGGGAAAGTACCCCAAAACGGGATAGCTTATCTATTCTTCGCTTTATTTCTTGTTGTGTACAAGGTACATTCTAAAGCTAGACGTCATTTAAAAGTATACCTTTTCAACTATTTAAAATAGGACCTTTGTCACATTTGTTCAATAATATTTATGTGAAAATACTGGTTTCACAAAGTCTTACACGATCCCGTTTTACCCTACCAAGGGTGGGTAAAAAGGGATAGGGATTTTTATGTTATTAGGTTTTTTATGTTATTAGTTTTTACAACAAAAATAGGCTACGTTTTTATAGGAAGAAACTTTTTAATTGTAAATTTGAAAAATTACATAACACAGAAATCGCATAAAAATGTGTCGTCTTCTTCTTCTGCTCTGGAACAGGCTTCGTGGGCCCATCCCTGGCAGCTCGAGCATTGTATCTAGCCTTCTCCAGATTTCGATTCAAAATACAGAGCTTTGCAGAAAATACATGCTTCATCTTTTTCAGCTTCATCTTCTGAAGACGACGACGTCCAGCCTTGGCTAACTGATGATTATTTTTTTTTAGGTTTTCTTATGTTAGGTCCATTTTCTTCGATTTTTGCAAATGATGATTGTGGTTTTTATTCAGGTTCAGAGTAACATTTTTTAACTTTATCTGCCCGTTTTGCATTTCCACTTGGTTTTCTTTTAAGCCTCGTTTGTTTTCTCTTCGGAACATTCAAGAGACTTGTTCTGGCAGCTCTTTTTTTCAGCTTTTGAGTTCTTTCTCGTTCTTTTTTTTCACACTCTTCTTTCAACTCAAGTTTATATGGGCTTCCTGTTATAATTGCTGTTTAGTTGTGATTAGCTTATGTTTTTATAATATTATAGTGCGCACAACGTTTGGTTTTCTGGTTTATCTTTGTATACGCCGCCCCCCTAAAAAAGATTAAAAAAAAAAACTTAACTTTTTTGAATTTAAAACTTAAATTTTTGGTCAAAACATTTTCCTGACTTACATTTTTTACCTATAACTAAATTTTGGTACATAACTCAGGCCAATTATTTGTACCACAAAAGTAAAGTAAATTATTTTATTTCGAAAATATAATTATTTAAAATTAAAATAAATTGTTGTAATTGATTATACATATTTTAATTCATTACTTATTTCAACTTAAATAACTTAAACACATTGCCAAAACATTAATGGAAATGGTCGGGTAAAACGGGACACATCAAAATTGTATCCCGTTTTGGGCACCCCAAAAGTGTCCCGTTTTGCCCGACCGTGATGCTTTTGACAACATAAATGGCTGATCCCTGAACCGTCTCTTACTAGCAATATTTAAATACATGAAATTGTTGTTAAAAGAGCTATGAACAAAACACAGTACTTACCGGAATTGTTCCGAAGGACGGAGAAGCACAAGGATAGTTGTTCTGCAGTCGAAAAAGGTACAAAGTAAGTAAAAATCTCACTTGAAAACTTTGAAAAAATATTTCTTTGCGAAACACGTGGCTAGCGTTGAGAGATCAACTGAGAATGCTGTCATGGCGGTCGGGAACCAGTTTAGCCATTCTCCAGCGAGATAGCACCACCAGTCAAGATTCGAGGGTCAATATCCCGTTTTGCCCGCCTATACCGTTTTGGGGAACTCTCCCATATATATATATATATATATATATATATATATATATATATATATATATATATATATATATATTTGGAATCAGGATGAGAAGACCCTACGATTAGTAAAACTTTCAAATTTATTACTGAAATAAATTTGAAGAAAATGAGTGACACACAAAACAGTAAAGACGGAACAGCAGCACAATGTGCTATAAAAATGGCATAATTTAAAATTCTTCATTTTGAGGGGAAAGGTGTACAGAATCACTGGTTGAACGGCACACAATTGTTTACAAGTAGAAACTGACTTAAGCCGGATTTACACGCTACCAGTTCGGGTATTCTCCAGTTCTGTGACGTCAGCTAAGCTATCACTGTCACCATCTGTCAGTGATCATGGCAGAGCGCACATGATTGGTTGTTGGTAGTCGCCGGTGCCAGTAAATAGAAAATGTTTGGTTTACAGGAACCAATAGCCATGTGACATCACATGACGTCACAGACTGGTGGTTTAAACTGGAACCCCGACTGGTAGCGTGGAAATCCGGCATAATTGGGATCTTCTAGAATAAAGATCAAATAGTCTATGATTCTGTACAAACTTTAACTCAAAAAATGAAGAATTTTTCATTGTTTTACTTTTGAAGAAACGGTGTGATATCTTTCCTCTAAATCCAATATTCTACAAACGCACACACATTCCAGGAATAGGAAGCAATTTTTTTCACCTTATTTCAAGTATATTGACATTTACACTCATTGAAAACGTGTTGAAATGTAGAATGAATACTTAAAGCATATTCATTGTTCTTCATATATTTCTTAGGAAAATGTGAACAACATGTATGCCGAGACAGCCACTACTGTCTAAACTCAGCTTCTACAATTTGTCATGATATGCCCCAGTATTGTATAGACAAATCCTTAATATGCGATGGTCTGCCAAATTGTAGCGAAGATGATTATAGTGATGAGGAGAAATGTAAGTATTTTATTTACTTTATTTAATCCAAATCCTTACCTTAATTTTCCAACAATTATTCTATGTATATTATTCGGCTACACACAAATTATTTTTGCACCTCCAAATCATTACAAATGCATCTTTTGAAACTTAATTCAGCATTTTTTAATGTTCTTGTCATTTACCACTTTTTAGCATATATAAGACAATAAAACATATAGAAGAAAAAGTTATTTTTTTTAAACCTTTTGAACTGCATCATTATATTACTTGTACTGCATTTAACTCAGTGCTTGAGCTTAGTGTAAGAAATTTTTTTTATTTAAAACCCAGAATTTATTAATCAGCTTAAAACTTGTTTTATTTAATATACACAAATGAAGGTTTTTTAATTCGTAATATTTTATTTTTTTTTATAATTGAAGAATTCTAGTGTAAAACTATAAGAAAATGTGCTTTTGAAAATAGATTTATCTAGTGCTTAGGCATTAAAAGTAACATTACTAGAAGAAAAGACATTACAAAAAGACTGTTTGATCATGTACCAACTTTTAGATTAAATAAGGTAAGTTTAGCATAGTTTACTAAAGTACCACTCTCTGTCTGAATACAAAACATGAATGGGGTAATTTTCAAGTAAATTCTTTATAAAATATCAATAACTGACGTGTGAACTTACATAGATCCCGAATCCAAACATCAACAGAAAATACAGTTATTGTAAGTCTCTTAAATGTTATATTCAGAAAAAATTATACACCTTACGGGCCTTATCGTAGGGTGTTTCTATAATAATGGCTAACAAGAACTTGTACTATAAAATAAAATGTAACTGTTTTTGTATATTAATTACTAAGTAATTGGCGGTATGACAAAAACATTCATTACAATCGAATCCACTGTGTAGATCATTACCATGTCATCAATGGAAAGCCAATTTCTTTACCCGTAAGATAACTAATATTGTATTATAATTTCGCAATTAACTATACGGAACAGGAAACTTAAGATGCATAGTTTCTTGCGTGATATTGGGTATTTCTACAAATCTCACTTTGTTGATGTTGCTTCTAGATTTTTTTACATTTAACCTCTAAAAGAAAGTTCTTATAGCAATCCAGATAAAACCATAAGATTAAAAATTTGATCGTGCTGTAACTTGCTTGCAAATTACTTTACTGTAAAGAGTAACTTTACTGTAACTTACGATTTACAGATTTAATATTTCCCACGAGATACCTAAGTTAATACTAAACCTCCTGATGACAGAAATAAGTTATTTCAAGAGTAATTACTCTGACACTACCTTAAAAGTGAAATTATTTTATTAAAAAGTCTAGAAGGGCCTTCGAACAGCAATTCTTTGGTTACGTTGTCCGCCAGTGCCTTTAGACATGAAGTCTTTGATGCAGGGGCAATCAATCTTTCTAGATTTTGTGTGCCATAATTTAATTGGACCCACCTCCAAAATCTTTATATCTAGAGTAAACGATTTCTACAATTGTAAAGATGGAAACCCTTTAGACACTTTTTTTGCCCTAAACTTCACCATCACAATTGTTAACCACTACTTTGAACTATCATGATCGTTAGACTCTACTATGGACCATCATTATCGTTACCACTACTTTGAACTATCATGATCGTTAGCCGCTGCTAGACCATCATTATCGTTAGCTACTTCTATGGAAGCTCCAATTGGAAGGTCTCTAAAAGTTTTGCATTAAGTATGTGAGTAATATTTAGTATATAGGTACTATTTTCGTTAGCCACTTTTATGGAAGCTCCGTTTGGAAGGACCCTGAAAGTTTTGTAAAAAGTATGCAATTAATATTTAGTAGATGCATAGACACTAAATTATTATTATTTACAGGTCATCTCCCACTTTTAGCTGGCTGTGGAGGTGCACTGATCCTTTGTGCGTTAGGTGCTTGTACTGCTTACTACGTCTATAGAGGTAAGAAGAGGAGACACGAACGGGAAGCTTTGGCTCTGCAGTTGAGACAGTTGGAACACAGTCCAGTTTCAATTGCTAGAGGTCCAACTTACTACGCGAATTCTGACTGTAGTATCCATGGCCATCTTGCTAATCTTTCAGATGATTCTTTCGAGAGTAACTACAAGGGATATCCCACAGTTGTCTGATTCGGAATCGTGATTAAGTCTAAGGGACCAACGTATGAGCTAACCAGTGTAAAATGATTTGTTGTAATGTCGCTGAGAAATGTAATTATTGATAGCTACAATAATTTCCAGGAATGTTATCAAGCTATGAAATGGATGAATGTTTTAAATTATGGACTTAATAATAGTTTGTTGTATAAGGAATGATATAAGAAAAGATAAGTTCCAAAATTTATACAGGAACTTTACGCAAGATATATAGAAGGGTTTTAAATATATCAAATGTATTATTACTATAGACTGTATCGGAAGGTCGAAACTCAAAGAATTAAAACTTTTAGTTTTTTTCTTATATTTAGTTATTTCTGAATCCAAACTGAAAATTAATTTCCTGGTACTATTAGTTAGTCTCACTCGCTAAACCTTGAATAAAATGTCTACCAAAATTTTCCAGTATCTCAAGAGGACGTTAAAGAATAGACTGTTCTCTTAAGTCCGTTAGCAGTTGGTGGTTAAAATTTCCAGGTGTTTTATACTGGATTTTCCAAGACCCAAAGAGATGGCACTATTTTGAAAATTAACTTTCTGAAAAAAAAAAAAAATTTGTACACAATGACTTCTGACACTGCCACCATTTAAAGAGTCCTTGTGTGATAAGACACTACTCAAGTCTGCAGATAGTTAAAAAGTCATAAAAATCTCTATGACACCAGAGATGGCCCAAGTTAACTTTTAAAAGGATATTCAACCAATTATTATTATTTTCCTTTTGTATTTTGAGGCTTGCAGATATTTTGAAGGAGTGTTATTGAACATGTTATTTTAAACATGAAATGTGATTTCTGTAAAATTTAAAATAAAAAGAAGAATTTGTGTGAATGAACTTATGTTTTCTTTAAGTATTGTCATATTAGGTTGAAGTTATTGAACAATGATACAACCTCCGTATAAATCTGTACCAACATAAATTCAAATATTGGAAGTACTTTAAATAGCAAATAACATAACAAAACCTGAAATTATAGAATTTGACTACTTTGTATTCTTGCGTGTGTATAATACAACGTATTTCATTTTAATTGAGTTGAAATGTCCATCTTATTAAAGCTTGAATGATCAAAATAAAGTGACCGATTAATCCCATGAGGTATTGAAGACATTTGTATTTTTCCTTATATACAATATAGATATCAGGGCTGCCATTTTTTTTTTTTTTTTTTTTTTAATTCTTTATTTAGTGACACTTAAATGATTAATACAAATCTGACGGTTCATCGTTTAACGAAATAGATTTATCCGTTGCAACAGTAGGTACAGATATCTGGCCATGCATAATTGCATACAACTATGGGCAATGAGCATGCATACATCTTGGGTGTCGTACGGGATATTTTGGCTCTTTTTCCCAAACAGATTTCAGTTAAAATATTTTGATGAATATATGTACAGTACGCAAAAAAAAAAATCCGAACGATAGCTATGTATTCTAATTGATGAAATAACAAAAGTCAAGTACCGCTGTAAATCATGGAAGGTCTTTATTAATTGTATGTAATTCATTTTATCATAAGGGGTCATCTACATATTAAAACTCAACCAAACTTTTAAAAGTTCAATGGCAACCCCATAATATTATACAATATTTAGATTTAGAATCTAAAAAAGCTTCTAAATACCAAATTTCATAATTTTCCAATGAGTGGTTAATATTTTAAATGTCAAAAAATGGCAAATTAATGTTAAAAAGAAAATTTGTTTTTTTAGCCATAAATTCTTAAATATTTAATATATTTTAGCAATTTTTGTTTCAAATAATAATTCATAAAAGGCCAAACATGAATAATATGCATCTTTTGTATTAAACAGTTTTTTAATAATTAACTATTAATTAATAAAACGAGTTTTAAATTTTTTTAAATAAACACATGTAATGTATTCGCATTGGAATCGTCAATGTAGCTATTAGATTGCTCTAGTAAGTTCTTCAGTTAGCGAGAATCACTTGAAACTTTGTAGAACGTCACTCAAACTCATATAAGCTACGTAATCCGTTTTTGACTCCACCTTTTAGAATATCAAATCTTGACTAGTGATTGCATCACCCCTTAGCCCTGAGCCTTTATGACAATAAACTTTTACATTTGTTTAATCTCGGCTGCTTTTTTATATCCTAAGAGTGTCAACACTATTTTATCGTTACATACATGCATTTTTTTTGCTTCCATTAGAATTATCATGTTCGAAAACCACTCCAGAATTTTTTTCATCCCATTTTGACATTTGGTTCTCAATATTTTAACAAATATGTAAAAAATCTCACTTTAAGGAATCGTGTAATAGATTACGTCTTGAAGCACACAAAACGTTTGCTTCTTCTTCCCCGCTTTAAAGAAATTTGCCCTCAAGATCGACCAAAACATTTTCGCTCATAAGTAACGTGTTTCTCAACATAATGAGCTGAAATTTGGTATCTAGGGTAAACGAAGTATTTTAAATCGAATAAAAACATAGGGGTTCGTATTAAAATTTTGAAAGATAGAGTTATATTTAATAAGTATACAGTCCCTAAGAAGACGACTTTGGCCCAAACGTATAGAAAATTGTAAATAAAACATTTTGGTGCTAACTGCAAGGTTCTACGATAATTAGAACCTAAAATATAGCCATCGTTCGTTCGTGGGTTTTATTTTTTGTATTTATTTTTTTTGCGTTCTGCTCCTGTTCTTTGTGTCAGTGGAATATAGATGTAGGTTTGACACATTTAAAAAATTATTTTTCCATATAACTTTACCACCAACTAATACCATATAAAACAAAAACATAACTAACAGATTCATGATAATTTAATAGATCGAATCTGTTAACCTAAAAAAAAGAGCACTATGTCCCGTATATCACCCAAAAAAAAAAAGGTCTCTATAATCATAAAATTTTATCATCCATATCTTGGAAGAAAATGGTTTAACCCCTGTTTATTCGCTCGAGCCTTTTTCAAGCGGTTAATCGCGTGGAGGACAAATGTCCCTCAAATTCAAATTTTCGTGCGTACCATTGAATTCGTGACCAAATACCAAAGTAAGTGGATATTTTTAATAAAAGTAAAACATTATTGAACTTAATAAAGTAAAAATTAAAGAGGTCCAGGGCCCAAAAATTTTCAAAATTGTCAAAAAAAACTATTTTGCTTTAAAAAATAATACGTTCAATTACTATCATTTTGATACCTCATTTATAATGCTAGTCTTTTTCGTTGGCTTGCAGTTGTCAAATTAATATCTGACAGCTGACACCAACATAATTTCAGCATGAACTTTAACACTTTAAATCCCAACTCGCCCTATACCGCCTTGTAGAGAAATTCCCAGCTAGTCGCCTTTTGGGCGGGTGCAGGGGTAAACGTATATTTCCAAGTGAGGGGAACTGCCCTGCAGTAGTTGTTTAAAGCGTGACGGTCCTCAACAATAGGCTATTGTGGGGCATGTAGAGGGGAGACATGGATTTAAAGTTCTCAATGTCAAACTGCCTCACCCTTTGGACATGGAGTAAGATAGTCAGGGACTTTTCTTTTATGCGAATCTTGTCATGTACTTAGCGGTGGCGTTTGTTTCATTGATAAGACGCCAACTAAATTCTCGGACATATCAAGCAGATGACCCAACGCACACCCCTATTGCAGGTTGTAGACATATAGTAATGATCTTTTAATGGTCGACAGTGACCCCCCACAGGAATCCCAGGAGTGGCAGACAGGAGAACGAGTCGGGCGAGTTCATTTCCAGTTTTTATGAATGGAAAGTCACTGGGGTTTTGTGAAACCCACAACTCTGACTCCATGGGATTTTAAAGGGTTAAGCAGCTTTTTCTCACCTCTGATTTTTTTAGCTTTTTTTTACATAATTGGAAATAACTCCATTTGTAATTAAGTTACATGCACCAAATGTCCCATGTATATTGTATTAACTCTTTAGAAGATATTTATCAAACAAAATTTTTAAATTTTGTTTTTTCTCCATATACAATTTTTTTTAATTATGAAAGGGAAAAAATATGAACTTTCATAGTTATTTTTTTTTTATATCCGTTATAAATATCAAAATTGTGTTAGGTGAATTGTCTTGTTATATATTTGTGAACAAGCACATACATATACTTTTTAAATTTGTTAAGATATTTTTTATCAAGTTATATCAAAATATTTATCGCGTTGTTTTATAGTAATTATAAAATTTTAATTAAAAAAAATTAATGGATTTTATAGACCAGTACACTGTTCTACAGTTATATATTGAAAATTGTGTTAATCCAACAAATATTAAAGAAATTAAAATTTTGGGTTCCGGACCACCTTAAAATATATATTTTTTATATAACTTGAAAAAAGCTGTAAGAAGGCTTTGATCATGGGTTACCATCTATTGAGAAATTGATTGTGGGGTACATTTGTCAATCGAGCAACTAAACAAAGGTTAATCCTCGCAATGATTTTTTAAAACCTTTATTTTGACTTGTATAATAAAATTAATTCGAGGAAGAATACCATAGTATTTACTCCATTTGAGTTGCACAAGTGCAAAACTCATCAAACAAAATAAAAATGAGATTGTCATACCATTTTGTTTCTATTTCCAACTTCAGTCGGGTCCCCCACGAGGTTGCGGGTCCCGTGTTAGGCATGGATGTTTGTAAATGTATGTTGGCTTGTCTAATGACGAATGTTTCGGCGCGTTATAGCCCTCGTGTTGCTGACGGCGCCAGATAATCTGAATACAACCAACCAACCAATCAGTCGGGTCCCATCACTATTCCCATGGTTCAGAATCAGCGTAGTCAAAACGCGTCTAAATCTCAGAAATAATCTCTGAAATTAGAGAACTATGCAATATATATATATATATATATATATATATATATATATATATATATATATATATATATATATATATATATATATATAAACACTATCTGGCCAAAAGTATCCGGACACCCAGTGGTATGGACTTAGAGCGTCCTGAGGCACATATTAATATGATGTTGGTCCCCCCTTTTGCATCGATGACAGCCTGCACACGTTTGGGAAGACTTTCCACCGAGTTTTGATAGGTGACCATAGGAATTGCCTCCAGGAGTCCATCACAGCTGAAGTGAGTGCTTGCAGTGAAGAGGGTCGATTTGGCTGGCTACTTAATCTTCGTTCTAATTCGTCCCAAAGGTGTTCTATGGGATTTAGATCGGAGCTCTGAGAAGGCCAGTCCAGTTTTTGAACACCTATTTCGTCAAACCACGTCTGTGAAAGCCTCGATGTGTGAATGGAGCAGTTATCCTGCTGGAAGAGAAATGGGCCTTCCCCGAAATATTGCCATAGAGTTGGGAGTGCAGCATTGTCCAGAATGTCCACATACATCTCAGAGTCATGTTTCCAACCACAGGAACTAACGGACCCAGGCCAAACCACGAGAAACACCCCCCACACCATTATGCTTCCACCACCAAACTTAACAGTCGGCACAATGCAGTCACTATAGAAACGTTTGCCGGGCATCCGCCAAACCCAGACGCGTCCATCCGACTGCCAGACTGTAAAGCGAGATTCATCACTCCAAAGAACAGTTTTCCACATGTCCACAGTCTAATGACGGTGAGCTCTACATCATTGCAATCGATGCTTCGCATTCTGTGGAGTGATGTTCGGCTTGTGAGCGGCTGCACGACCATGGAATCCCAAGTCTTTTAACTCTCGACGGACAGTCCTGCTGCTAACACTAACGCCTGATGAACTTTGGAACTCCTGACAAATTTCCACCAACGAGGACTTGAGATTTTGTTTCACTACCCTTTTCAGAGTTCTGCGGCTGCGTTCACCAAGTGTTTTCAGCCTACCGGTTCGTTTTTCTGCCATTTCACTGCCTCGACGTTTCCACTTCACAATTACATCACTCACAGTGGATTTAGGCTTCTGTAGAATGTCATCAATCTCACGAACTGATTTCCCACAAAGGTGGCATCCCACTATTCTGCCACGATCAAACTCACTAAGCTCCTTTGACTTACTCATTGCCTCACAAACGCATAAATACAATCTGACAAACCACTACCAACACTTTTATAGCTTTCAATTACGTATCAAATTGCGTCACTCGCCAGAACCACTTTTTTAAGGGGTGTCCGGATACTTTTGGCCAGATAGTGTATATATATTTATGATAAACAGATTTTAATTTTAATTTATTTAAATTTTAAATGATATTTATGTATTTTTTTATTATTTTTTTTATTTTATCATTAAAAAATAATTCAAATATATTTGGGGAGTAATAGTTAGAGGAAACCATAATTTTACCCTTTTCAAAATCCACAAAATTTGCATTTTTCTTCTTTATTTTAAGCTATACTTTAAATTAGTCTGATTCAAATGACACCAAATTTAGATTTCTAGCCCAATTTGAAGATTTTTTTCCTCCGAATTTAGTAATGACTTTAGCAGCATTAGGTTTCTTTAAAATTCATTTTTTTTTTTAACTTTGTATTTTAAATTTACTACCAATTAAATTACTAAAACTTTTTACTAAACCATACGAATCACATAATGAATGTTTCCGACAATGTAGGTTCCGACCAAACGGTATTGTGGTTAGCGTGCTAGATTCTAGACTGCGAGGTTGCAGGTTCGAGTCACGTGTTAGGCATGGGTGCTTGCAAATGTATGTTGGCTTGTCTAATGACGAATGTTTCGGCTCATTATAGCCCTCGTGTTGCTGACGACGCCAGATAATCTGAAAACAACCAAACAACCAATTCGATAATGCAGATTTGTATTCGATTAATTAGTGGTCAAATTCAAATGAGAAAAAATGAGGAAAAAAAATGCATTTTTCTTCACATTTACCGAAAAATTACATTTAAATTAAAATAAACTTAGTACTTTATCAGAAATTTAAAAGCATATTTTGATAAAAATATAAAACAAATGTTAGAGTATTTGCTAAATCAAAAGGCTTCAAAATTAAAGGAAGATTAGCAATTCAAAATTTAAAAAAAAAAACAGCTACAAATTTCAAATTTTAACTTACTGGGCCAAAATTCTCAGATTATTTAACTATTGCTTGTGCATGAATAATCATTTTAAAACGCATTTTATTAATTTTTTAAAAAAATTAGTCAAAGTATTATTCCCCCTTAAAATCTCTTTATACCAACTATTAAGTTTCCCAACACACAATTTTCTATCTAAATTCTTATGGTTTCAAATACATTCGATTTCCAAGCTTTCAGAAATACGTTAAATGTTCTGAAAAGATCAAAAACGAATTTAAGAAGACTGAATTCGATAAAAAGATTTTTATTCAGTAACTTGAAATTTATAAATAATCTGCGGACTTTAAATATCAAAACTCTGAAAAGGGATTATGTATAAACATCGTAGTTGTGAAACAATTGAAAAGAAAAATAGTATAAATATACCTTTACTGTTCAGTCTATCAAACTAAAGCATTTTTCAACAAGAATTTCAGTATTCTGAAAATGAAGAATAATAATATGGAAACGAAGTATTAAATAACAGCAGTTTTTACAAAGTATCTACTTACTTCATGTTTCTTTTTATGCAACTAATATTTGAATGGTTAATGTATACAAAATATGCTTTTCTCTATCCATTCAATTTTATAATTGGTATCTTCTTCTTCTTATGTAAATACACTGGGATGCATTTTTCTTCAATTGTGACTATTGACTATGGGGCCTGAATATTTTTTTTTCTTTTTAATTTACGGATATTTGCTTCCCCAGCTTTAGTTCCCATTATTTAAACATTAAACGCACGAACTTATATTTTTAATAAATAAAATTTGAATTCAACTGGGAAATGAGTTAACTAATGGGGAAAAATACAAAACAAAAAAAAAAAAAAAAAAAAAACCACTTAAGAATGTTGCATATTGATGTAGTTTCACATCACAAAAAAGCTACATTTTTCTTTAAGAAATTTATCAGTATATGCAAAAATATAAATGTTATTCGTTACTCTTTTTTTGTATCTATCCGAAAAAAAATTCTTTCCCAGTTTGTGTTCGCATTTTTTAACCCTTAAATGCACGAATTTATATTTTAATAAATAAAATTTGAATTCAACCGGGAAATGTGTGTAATTAATGGGGGAAAATACAAAAAACAAACCACAAAAGAATGTTGCAAATTGATGTAGTTTCACATCACAAAAAAAGCTACATTTTCCTTTCAAAAATGTATCAGTATATACAAAAAATATACATGTTATTCATTACTCTGAAATTGTATCTATAAGAAAACAATTCTTCCTGTGTGTTTTTATGATTTTTTATTTAATTTATCGTAATACGTAACACCCACTGAAATGAAATTTTACACAGCCAACAGTGTCCCAACAAATTCAACAGAGAAATGTGTGTAGTTAATAGGGAAAATACAAAAACAAACCACATAAGAATGTTGCAAATTGATATAGTTTCACATCACAAAAAAACCTACATTTTCCTTTCAAAAATGTATCAGTATATACAAAAAATATACATGTTATTCGTTACTCTGAAATTGTATCTATAAGAAAACAATTTTTCCTGTGTGTTTTTATGATTTTTTATTTAATTTATCGTAATACGTAACACCGCTGAAATGAAATTTTACTCAGCCAACAGTGCCCCAACAATGATAATTTTCGCATATCAAGAAATCAACTGTCAAAGATTCTAGTTGCGTTTGAAAACGATAAAGCAGTTTTGGTAAAATTAAAATAAAAAATAAAACACTCTGCAAAGGTTGCTACATAAAAAGATATGATGTCTTGAACATATGATGCAGATCTACATCACTATAATTTAAGGGTTAAAATCTATCAAACCTAATGGTTTATAATGATAATTTACAAAACACCGTTATTTTTTAAATAAATTACAGAACTTTCGGCTCTTCTGATGGCTGTGTGGTTAGTGCTCTGTCCTCGCATACCAAAGCTGTCGGGTTCGAATATCGGGCTAGGCTTGGATATTCGTTGTGGTTTCGAATCCACATTCCATGGAAATATTCCTTCAATCTATAAGCACCACTACTGATATTTTAATATAACATTCATAACACTCTGTTATTGGACGATGCAATGCAATGCTAAATTTTCACTGGTTCCCGTAAGCTTTCTCTAGTCAAGAAAGTATGGTAATATCTATAGAAAACTTTGTTATTTCTTTGCAATTGAAGGAAGAGTTTATGGTGAGGTAGTAATTAAATTTAAAATCAACTGGGGGTTGGGTGTAGCTAATAAGAAAAATACAACAAAAGAATTTTGCATATTGATCTATGTTTACATAAAAAAAAAAGCAAAATTTTTCTTGCATAAATTTATCAGTTTACCCAAAAATTACAATATTATTCGATACGCTTGTCTTGTTTCTATCCAAAACAGTTTTTCCTGTTTGTTTTTCTTACTTTTTATATAACAGCTTCACTGCCAGTGTCTTGAACATGGGAGTCAGTCAGAAGCCAACTTTCTTTTTTGTTGTTTATTTGTTTAAAAAGGATTCAAATGTTATTAATTAAGTACCATTTGCATATATTAGGTAATTAAAATAAAAAAATAAGAAATCAAAAATATCAAGCACCGGCGCGGTACCGGCCCCTCACCGTACACCCAGCGCCTCGCGCTGGCGCGAGACCGGCAGCTAAGTTGTTAAACAATCGTAATTCATAACACCCGTTGAAATGAAATTGTACACAACCAACAGCTTCCCAAACAATAAAAATTGTCTCAGATAAAGAAATAAACTGTCAAAGATTCTAGTTGCATTTGGTTGGTTGGTTGGTTACAGATTTTCTGGCGCCATCAGCAACACGAAAGTTATAATGCGTCGAAACATTCGTCATATTTCACATTACATTATTACATGTTCTTCTCAAACTACAACATTTCATTAATTAATTAAATTATTACAATCAGTTCAATTATTTAACTGATTAAAATATGGACATTTATAAGGTTTCTGAGTATTTAAACAAAATTTCGTCAAATTTGAATGACTATTCTTTGGTATTTCAGAAGAAATATTACTGTGTTTCCAGAGCAAAGTTTCAATGAATAGGAAAACAAAAATGTATGAGTCAGTTGTTGTTTTTCATTAAGTTACTTCTCAATTCAACTACTTCTCAAAAGTTGACACTAATATTCTCAAAAATTTTTTAATAAATGAATTTTCATGAAAGATATAAATATCTAATTAATAAACGTCCTTAGTTAATTTAATTGGAGTTAGACGTAAAATATTAAATTCCCATTTTGACTACTTCACGCATAATGCTGTAAAATGTTCGTCTCCAGCGTTTGGGTACACACTGAAAGAGAGATATTTGTGATTTGTCCACTTTAATTAGAGAGATTTTTTGGCAGTTTAAAGTTAAAGTGTTTTCTAAAAAGCATATCTTGTAGAGCAGAAATTTTTCTTAACAAATACGTAATTTCATTTAATCGACATTACGTAGTCAGAAAATTGTCCTCGATAAGAAGATTATTTAATAATTTTAATTAGATATAGTTTGGCAAAATGTCTATTATGATACGGTTTGGTAAAATATTTATTATGGTTTGGCATCGCATTCCACATTTGTTTAGTTAGACAATCAAACAATAAAATCCGGTTGCGAATGATGAGTAATTAGCTAGTTACAATATAAAATGAGATTTGGAGTAATGCTAATACATGAATAAATATAATAAACAAAAATTTAATTAACAACTTTAATTATATATGGTTTGGCAAAATGTTTATTATGATTCGGTTTGGTAAAATATTTATTATGGTTTGGAATCGCATACCCACATTTGTTTAGTTAGACAATAAAACAATAAAATCCGGTTGCGAATGATGAGTATTTAGCTAGTTACAATATAAAATGAGGTTTGGAGGAATGCTAATACATGAATAAATGTAATAAGCAAAAATTTAATTAAAAAAAAATTTAATTAATAATGTTAATTAGATATGGTTTGTCAAAATGTCTCTTATGATACGGTTTGGTAAAATATTTATTATGGTTTGGCATCGCATACCACATTTGTTTAGTTAGACAATAAAACAATAAAATACGGTTGCGAATGACGAGTATTTATCTAGTTACAATATAAAATGAGGTTTGGAGGAATGCTAATACATGAATAAATGTAATAAACAAAAATTTAATTAATAACGTTAATTAGATATGGCTTGGCAAAATGTCTATTATGATAAGACTTGGTAAAATATTTATAATGGTTTGGCATCACATATCACATTTGTTTAGTTAGACAATAAAATCCGGTTGCGAATGACGAGTATTTAGCAAGTTACAATATCAAATGAGGTTTGAAGGAAAGCTAATACATGAATAAATGTAATAAACAAAAATTTCTTCATCACAAAATATATTCATAAATTTCAACAAAGCAACATAAAATAAACTACACCCGAAATACTGTTTTCAATATCTCTTTAGAGTAATCACGCTCTGAGCATTAAAGGTGGCGGCTGACGAGTTAATCCCAGTTTGTTTTCTACTTTCGCTATTGACCTATGACATAATATCAGAAACCGGAACAGGTTTCCGGTGATCTAGAATGAACTCTCAAGGCATAGGTGTGTTTTTTCAACTACGAATGTTATTGTCTTACATAACGTCACATCGAGTATTAAATAAGCATATATAGGGTTAACAAGTATTGTTTCTTTAGAATAAATTTACCATGAAAACTTAAGTCTTAGAAAATGAGTTTTTAGCTCTGAAAAACCATGCAAGACTCAGCTTATAGAATACTTGCAATACTCTTAGCATAAATTCACAATAAAATGTAATTAATAGCTTCCTATTTTTACTGAGGCTTCACCTAATTAAAGTAACATTATGCATTGGAAATTGTGATATTTGCTAAAAATTAATTTTTTTACTCTGAAATATTCTCAAACTCGGTTGGTTTAAAATGATTTTTGTTCTATATAATATTCAATATAAGTTTGAAACCACGTTCAATTTTTGCAAAGGTACGCAATGTTAATAAGTCCCAATCATAAACGTCAAACTTGATTTGTGAGGAATTTGTTTTTTTCGTTCAATTTTTGAAAAGGTACGTAGTGTTAATAAGTCCCAATCATAAACGTCAAACTTGATTTGTGAGGAATTTGTTTTTTTCGTTCAATTTTTGAAAAGGTACGCAGTGTTAAAAAGTCCCAATCGCAAACTTCAAACTTGATTTGTGAGGAAATAGTTGTTTTTTCCCCCAGTGAAAGACTGTCTCACTTGTTTGAACTTCAATTTCAAACAATCAATTAAAAATTTTAAAAGCAATTTATATAATATAATGCAGGGAAACAAGTAGTATGAAATCCACCCGTAGAATACTTTCTTTTTAACTAATTTTGAATCTAACTGTTTCGATAAAAACTGCGTATTCTTAAATATTTCCGAACAACTATGAGAGAAAACTAATTCAGTTATATTTACAGTTCTAGTAGGCTCTCTCTAGCAAATCATTGTAACCAATTTGCAATTAAAATACATATTCTGAGTAAGTTATATATTGAGTTATTACTGGTTTCATAACACCTAATTAAGCAGTAAAAGTTCAATTAATTAAGGCGTCTAGGACTCAAAATTCAAAAATCTTTTATTTTTAGAATTATTTTTCTGAAATTTTTTATACAGTACGTATGATGCTTTGAAGCTTAAAGAACTATTTTTTTCTAAAATTAAAAATTATTATAGTTCACTTTTGAATAAAAAACTTGCATGATTTTTCAGTAAAGTAATAATAATTAATTTTTTAAAAAAAATACTTTGCGCAAAAACTGTATAAAATCCATAGTACGCTAAGCTCCAAAAACATTTTTAAAAAAGTTAAATAAAAAACATAATTCCAGAAGACAAATTAATAAAATCTATATGAAAAGTAATTGTGGAAAGTTTTATAGATTTATAACAAGTAGTTTTGATGTTATATCAATTTAAACTCAAAAAGGGACAAAAAGCCATCATTAAGAAAAACAGTTTCAAAGTTTCAAGATAGCATGTCTAGGATTTGCAATTGTCATGTAACAAAAACTTCAATATTTCAAGTTCTACCAATGATAGAAACACAATTTTTATGCCATTTTATTTAAAAATATTTGTATTACTTTTTACAATAATACAAGTTTATTTGAGAATTTAAAAATTTTTAAGTCCTAGACCACCTCAATTAACTACCTCCAAATGAAGAATTTTTGGTTAAGATTTACTGTACGAGAGACCCTTTGGCGACTTTTCAAAATATTGCCAAATTGAAAATGACGTCACTTGGCTGTATCGCCAAATCCAAAATTGCTTCAAAATCGCCTTCAGATCCATTCCTAAATTAGGGTTGCCAAGAAGAGGATTTGCTGCAGGGTTGCCATTTTAGAACTGATATCGCCAAATGTGAAAAACCGCGCCAAGGCGTCTTGTACGGTAAATCTAAGCCAAATTTTTTAGAGAATTTAGAGTATATATTTACACTTAAAAAAAAAATCCCTAACTTTAAAATGATATAACTGCGAAATTGTGAGAGACAGGAAGAAGAGACAAGTAGGTATGTTGGATAGATAGGTATGGAATTTTAAATACATTGGTTTGCAAAAATTCATTAATTGTGCTAAATTTGATGACAGTTGCATAAGTTTTACCGCTTGTTGGGTGGATGGGTTCGAAAGACTTGAAGCCAAAGAAGATTAAAACTTGAAGAAATTTATTCAGATATAACTCTTCGCAGATTGTTTTACTACAACTCCAGAACTTCCCGTTCTAATTGACTCAATAGAGCTCTTTACACAACAATGGAGCACAAACAGCAGTTAAAAACTAGATACACAACTGCTAAAATCGACCCAAAAAAACTGCAATACAGTTCACTTTCAGAACTACTCTGAATGCTCGCTGAGAGACAACTAACTAACCGCTCTGTTGGCCTTATATAAGAAAGCTAATCCTTCGCAATTCTTCTAGAGATAGATATTTGGAAAATTTTCCAGATCGCAGTCAAAAAGCCCTTTACAAGTACATGGGGACCTAAAGAGTCTCCAAATGGTGGCCAAGTTTGGCGACATTTGACAATTTCACGCCAAATTTGGAGAGAAAAATTAGTTACCAAAAATTAGTCAACTTGGCTCTATTTCGCCAAGGGTGCGAGATTTCCGTTAACCATAGTGTTAAATGGCCTTCTCCTTGTAAAACTCGTTTTCCAGCATTAACAGACGCATTGCAGGAAAGCGAAATAAAAGCAAACTCTTGCACTGCCTTATGCGAAATGTACATAAATTTTTCTTAATACTACGAAATACTAATAAAACGTTAATACTACGAAATATTTACAAATATACAGAAATTCGTAACACGCTGATGCCCATTTTTATTTGGAACAATTTGTCAATGACCAAAACTGGTGAATATGATGTATTGCCATTCTGTACCTTTCTTCTCTTATATATTGTCTGTATGTCTTCCAAAACATATGCATTCTGAAAAGTGACCTTTTGAGCTGTACTATCCACTTGACACTAGCTAAATTTTATTAAAAAAAAGTTCACGTAGTGTTCTAAATTTTCAAAATCTTTAAATTTAAAAAAAAAAAGCTAGCTCCAAAACTAATGAAATACAGGGTGTTTATAATTTAGTTGGGAAATGGAGCTGAAATAGATAGGTATAACTCATAATAACTAGGCATAATAAATATATATTGCCCAACTAATATTACCCTGCATTATTATCCAGTTACGGAGACTTGGTACCCTTGAAACTTTTTTTTTTTATTAAAGCCTTTAAAATTATAATTTTTACATACTTAGAAGTTACTTGACACTAGCTAAATTTTATTTTAAAGAAGTTCACGTAGTGTTTTAAATTTTTAAAATCTTTAAATTTTAAAAAAAAAGGCTAGCTCCAAAGCTAATGAAATGCAGGGTGTCTATAAATTAGTTGAGAAATGGAGCTGAAATAGATAGGTATAACTCATAATAACTAGTATATAATATATAACTAATATATATATATATATATATATATATAATTTTTAAATGCTGTATATATATATATATATATATATATATATATATATATATATATATATATATATATATATATATATTTATTTATTTATTATGCCTAGTTATTATGAGTTATACCTATCTATTTCAGCTCCATTTCTCAACTAATTTATAGACACCCTGCATTTCATTAGCTTTGGAGCTAGCTTTTTTTTTTTTAAATTTAAAGATTTTAAAAATTTAAAACACTACGTGAACTTCTTTAAAATAAAATTTAGCTAGTGTCAAGTAACTTCTAGTGTAATAAAGGTCGGCCAGGTTATACGGGGACACGCTGTATATATATATATATATATATATATATATATATATATATATATATATATATATATATATATATATATATATATATGTAATAAAGGTCGGCCAGGTTATACGGGGACACGCTGTATATATATATATATATATATATATATATATATATATATATATATATATATATATATATATATATATATACAGCATGTCCCCGTATAACCTGGCCGACCTTTATTTTCGACACCGTTGGTCCTAGATGCATAGTCCCAATTGAAGAAACGTTTTAAATCGTTAAAATATTTTTACTGAATAGTTTTTAAGTTAGAAAAGGGGTTGGTATAAAAATTACGGATTGTAAATTTTTATATGGTCCCCAGTTCCCCCAACACATATTTAGAAAAATGTTGCCCATGAAAAAACATTTCAAACAAAAAAAAAAATTAAAATTTGAACGACCAATATTCATGGAGATATGAAAAATGGAATTTAGTGACTTATACCACTTTACACCCGTGGTCATTAACATATTTTAAGGGTATGTACACAAAATGAAATACAGAGAAAAAGCAATTGCGTTCGAAAATTATTCTGTAATCAAACACATGAGTACGATCTATCAATGTCTATAGTGAATTGTGGATGCTGAACTCGTTTGCAAGAGATAACCCTAATAGCACACATCCTCCTAGGGAGGTCCCTAGGAAGTTCCCAGTCATCCCCGGGACTACGAATGACTTCCCAGGGACCTCCCTGGGAGGATGTGTGCTATATGGGAATAGGTGCTATACTCCATAAAATTACAAAAATCTTTCGACCACGTGTAATAATAAAAAAAAAAATCTGTCGAGACCCAACAAATTCACATTCTTGTGTTGTGCAGTGGTCGCATTCGCTCTAAAATTCCTATAATTCCTTAAATTTGCGTTTCTCCCTAAAATTGTACTTACATTTTTCGTCTATCCCTAAAATTTTAGAAATAACGGAAATTTTTTCCGTTAGTGGTAAAAAAAAAAAAAAAAAAAAAAAAAATGCCCGATCCTTATGTGTAAATTAGCATTTGCAGGTTCCTATGAAAATTTAATGGCATATTATTGATTGGTAGGTAGAAAACCAATAATGTATGTTCATCACTTCAGAATACAAGTAGGTCATACTAATACCAGATACCATATGTATTTAGCTATTTCGTCCATCCTCGTTGCTAAAATGTACACTGCTACACAGAATTGCTACTTCTGTACTTCCAATGTAATCGAAATGGGAGAGAATATGCAAGACAATATGCAATTAAATTATTTCCAAATGGCATCCATCCATCTAAAGCTACTATACAATTTTAAATATTGTAAAGCGTTGCGAGAAACGGGTAGCATAGGAAGACGTCCTCGATCCGGAAATTCAAGAGTGGGTGTCTCTGACGAAGAAATTTTGGGCCATGCTCTTGCTTTTTCTCAGTCTAGTGTCAGGGACATTAGTGAAGCATGTGGATACTCAAAAGCCCATGTGTGGAGAGTCTTAAAACGACACGGTGCACATCCTTATCTCCGTAATTGGTGCAAGAGTTTTTGCCCGGGGATGAAAATAGACCGTTTGATTTCTGCAATTTCATCATGAACAAGCTAGAATTGGATTCATCATTTGTGAATAACATTCCATTTTCTGATGAGTGTACGTTTTCAAGAACTGGAGTAGTAAATAGGCAAAACATACACTTTTGGTCCCTGCAAAATCCTCATGTAATGGAAGGGAGCGTTAGTAGGACTTTTCTTTTTTGCTGATACATTAACTGGTAAAAAAATATGTGAACCTGTTACAGGGACCTTTATCTGATTTTCTGGATGACCATGTCGTGTTAGCAGACCTTAAAAAGATGTGGTTTCAACAGGATGGTGCACTCCACAAGGTAGTTTCCTGCCTTGTGGGGTGGGTTTAAAGACAACATTATAGGCTATGGAGGTCCAGTAGAATGGCCTTCTAGATCTCCAGATCTAAATCATTTAGAATTCTTTCTGTGTGGATTTTTGAAAAGCAAGGTATATGAAAAAGAATCGATGAATCTATTAGACTTGCAGAATCGAATTTTATCTACTGCCAGGTTTATAACGCCTTTAATGCTGAAAAATATTGAAGATGAATTGGAATTACGTGTGGGCCTAGGTATTTTAGTCGAAGGAAAACACTTCGAGCATATTTAATTATGAAAGAGGTTATTTATCCTTTTCACTTTGTTTATTTCTATCACCTTTTATTTTTGTTTGTGTTAACAAAAAGAGCCGCTTTCTGATTATGTTATTATTTAAAATTACTTAATTAAAATTGTTTATAAGTTTGTTTGCGGTTGCGTTGTACAATTTGTAACTTTTTCTTTTTTTTTCAAAGCAGTTTCTAGTAAAAAATTATAATGTTTTAGGTGATGAACAACAACTTGTTTGCCATAGTCAAACCTAGTCTAGAAGCTCGTTGTTATTCCAGTAAGACGATATTTCCTAATTTCAATTTATGTACCCCCCCAAATAGCGTTAAAACTTTAAACTCCAATAACACCGTTGCTATTGGTCGAACAAATTTCATTTTTTTTTTTTATTTGAAATGTTTTTTCATGGGCAACTTTTTTCTAAATATGAGTTGGGGGAACTGGGGACCGTATAAAAATTTACAATCTGTAATTTTTATACCAACCCCTTTGCTAACTTAAAAACCATTCAGTAAAAATATTTTAACGATTTAAAACATTTCTTCAGTTGGGTTGGTTGGTTGTTTTCAGATTATCTGGCGCCGTCAGCAACACGAGGGCTATAATGCGCCGAAACATTCGTCATTAGACAAGCCAACATACATTTACAAACACCCATGCCAACACGGGATTCGAACCCGCAACCTCGCGGTCTAGAAGCAAGCACGCTAACCACTATACCGTTTGGTCGGCTTTCTTCAGTTGGGACTATGCATCTAGGACCAACGGTGTCAAAAATAAAGGTCGGCCAGGTTATACGGGGACACGCTGTATATATATATATATATATATATATATATATATATATATATATATATATATATATATATATATATTGCCCAACTAATGTATTACCCTGCATTATTATCCAGTTAAGGAGACTTGGTACCCTTGAAACTTTTTTTTTATTAAAGCCTTTAAAATTATAATTTTTACATACTTAAAAGTTACTTGACACTAGCTAAATTTTATTTAAAAAAAAGTTCACGTAGTGTTCTAAATTTTCAAAATCTTTAAATTTGAAAAAAAAAAATCTAGCTCCAAAACTAATGAAATACAGGGTGTCTATAAATTAGTTGGGAAATGGAGCTGAAATAGATAGGCATAATTTCATATAATATTTCAAACGCTAATGATATTTTGATCATGCAATGCTTACCCTCATATCTGTATATGTGCACAATCCATTACACATTTTATCATTAAACCTGGAACTTGACATTAATAATACGATTAACACTAGAAAAAAAATCAAAAGTTATAAAAAAAAAATGATGCAAATATAAATTTTTACCGAAGCTTTACAAATCTGTAGATGTTTCCTTTGTATTTACGATATAAAAGTTGAATTTGTTAAAAATAAACTGGAGACATTGTAGGAAGCATAAAATAATCAAATGAAATACAAAAAATATACAAACATGTAGAAGTGCTTATTTATTTCTAAAACTCCAACCCACTTGTTTATTTTTAATTAATTATGTTGGCGAACCTTAAATACTTTATGACTCAAATATGCATTAAAAAATAAAAATGAGCACACTAGAACAAACATAAAATAGAACAAGCAGACGGAAAACAGAATTAATTATTTAGGGAAACTTGTTTCTTAATGAAGTTCTAAACACTTGTTTATTTTTCTTGATCGAATTAACGTCCATGCCTTCCTACACTTTCTATACATTGACCTCTGATTTTTATCAGCTCGCAAGAGCGATGTAACAAAATACTTCCGCTCATCCACTGACCAGACAGGTTCTGAGAAGTGATATCTTGAAATGCTCGATTATAATAAGCATGATCGATTATAGGACAACACTTTAACGAGAATCATAATACGTACGTCCTTGCTTTTAAATTTTGTATATTTCGTTTAGTAGTAATTTGATTAAAAGCATCCAGTTACAATTATCATACGCATCATTAGTTTGAGAGCGTCTGTTATATTATGTTACCGTCAAATGGTTTACTATTTCCATCAGAAAAACTGCATATTTTTAAAAAAGAAGAAATAATATTTTCATTGAAGGGTACTTTATAAAATAGTCATTGTTACTTGTGATGAACCAGTGATATTAGCAAAATACTTAGGTCAGATAGTTTACGTTGTGTGGTAACTAAATAACTAAAATAATTACTCATTTAAGAGTACTTTATAAAATAGTCATTGTTGCTTGTGATGAACCAATGATATTAGCAAAATACTTGAGTCAGATAGTTTACGTTGTGTGGTAACTAAATAACTAAAATAATTACTCATTTAAGTGTACTTTATCAAATACTCATTGTTACTTGTGATGAACCAGTGATATTAGCAAAATACTTAGGTCAGATAGTTTGCGTTGTGTGGTAACTAAATAACTAAAATAATTACTCATTTAAGAGTACTTTGTCAAATAGTCATTTCTACTTGTGATGAACCAGTGATATTAGCAAAATACTTAGGTCAGATAGTTAAAGTTGTATGGTAACTAAATAACTAAAATAATTACTCATTTAAGAGTACTTTATCAAATAGTCATTGTTACTTGTGATGAACCAATGATATTAGCAAAATACTTAGGTCAGATAGTTTATGTTGTATGGCAACAAAATAACTAAAATAATTACAATTATTGAGTACCCGCAGTGGTACTAATTTCATCGTATTTTCTTAACAAGAATCTTTCATAAGTCGAACCAATGTAAAAAGGTCGTAAGTATTCTCGATTGTTTCTGTTGACTAGTAAATTAAAGAAGATTGTCTACATTATAAATTTTTAATTTGATTTCTGGATGAGATATTTATAAATTTGCTGGGCACTGTTACATCAAAAATTGTTGGGAATATTTGAATTACTTTTCCCGCTTTTTTCTGAGCGGTTCATCCGTCTTTTTTATTGCATTTGATTGTAATTTTTAGTAATAATCTTCAATGGGATTTTCTAATTTTGTTTTGATTTTTCCCTGAGAATCGTTGGTAAAATTATAATTTCTATTTCTGCATGTTTCTAATCAGTAAACACGTCGTTTCAGACTAATAAAAAGAAATAAAATTTCCAGGAACTACAACTTTTTCCGTGTAAGGTTCTACTTCTAGAACCACGAAAAATTTTATGGATTACGAAATTGTGGACTAGAAATGGAAAACGACCTAAGTCCAAAAAAGAAAAAATTTCAGAAAAACCGAAAAATGAAAAACACACGAATCTGACACTTAAGGCTAGGACGTAAGTATCAGATTGAATTTGAACTGTTACTACTGGAGTTCGCACTTTGGCCATTATCCACATTGTTTAGCTTGGTCTTTAGAACATTTTTCCTTGAAAAAAAGATTTTCAATCTTTTTGGTAAGGTATACATACGATACATTAGGAATCGTAAAATTTGACTCAAGTCTGCGTTTTTGTTTTTTGGTTTTAAAATATTCCCGAATTCATTACCATTAAAATGATACAATTTTCTTTCTGAGACTCAAATTACTTTTTAAATTACAGTCGGTTTTGTGACCCTGTTTTGTATCAAGTTCATTAGTGTAGTAAACTTTAAATTCGTTTTCTGAAGAACGACAGTTTGGTGTTATATGACTTTACGCCAACGGTCATAACTTCATAATAAATGGTCCGATTTACAAAATTCTAATTTTGTTTTGTAGACAATAGTTGTGAATGTGTTTTCTATGGAGAATCTAATATATATTGTTATAAACACATTTTTTATACATAAGTTAATCTTAATTTTTTGTGAAAAACTATGTATTTTTTTAAACTTTTTATTTAAAAACTTATAATTCAATAAATATTGAAGCCAAATTCAAAATTTTCCATAGGAACATGATTCAATAAAATATCTCTTATTTGCAATAAAAATCATACCTCTAAGTTAATTACAAGTTTATTTATGTATGTTCTAATAATGTCTTAATTAGTCCCTTTAATTGCAATTAGATGATTAAAAAATTGACGGAAAAAAAAGTTTATATATAAAAATGCATCATTTTTAATTCTAATATACTGCCAAAAAGTTTTAAATTATAACCTAAAAATTAAAGAAAATCATCTCAATTGTATATGTATACCTTAGTCGTTTTCCATTTCTAGTTCTCAATTGTATAGGATTTATAAAAACCATTAACATTTCATGTTGAGATATTCATTGTTATTATTTGCATTGTAAGTATTTTAAAACATCTTATGCTTGTATAATGACTATTTTTTACTTCTAGATTAAGTTCTGCTGCGCGGTAAGTATTTTGCCAGAACTTTAGGTCGCAAAATTACCCGGATATGGCAATTAATTTTTCCCAGCAAGTCTTATTTCTTCCATGTTTGAATGGAAAAAGTTGGGGGCTGGGTACAATTTCAGCCAAGAAGAGAATAAAAAAATCTTCCTCCAAAATATGCACTCATTTCTTTCCATACTCCTTATTTAAAAAAATAACTTCAAACTGAATATTGGCCAAGTAATCCCTTTCTCAAGCATTTGTCTTAATATGGAGATTGTTTAATCAACAAGCGTTACTAGGAAAGTTATATTTTATTATTCTACACTTTTTATTTATAAAGGTATATAAAGGACGCAGAAGAATGGAGATTGAGCACCGAACGAAGAAAAACAAGAACTAAAATAAATCTAACAATGCTACACTCGTAGTAATTTGCATAACCAGATTTCACCTATTTCCTTGTGATAAAATTATTAATTAACACTTAGAAGCAAAGCAAACATCTTATTACAGAAATTTTAGAAGTTGTTAATTAATAAAAAGATTCTTGATTTTCAAAGGAAAATATCTTTAAGAAGGGAATAATTTCATTAAATAATTAGTAACTGAGAAAATCTTTTGTACAAATACTCGACAATATTTGATTAATCGTGGCTTAACATAAAACTAATTAAACAAAGACCAAGTAAATTCACTTAATATATGAAGTTTACTTTTTTAAAAATTTTGAAAAATTAAAACGACTAGAACATCATTCCAGAATGTACTCAAGTGTAGAATTACAATGTTTCAAAAAATATATCTTAGTCTAGACGTTCAATTCAAATTATTAGGAAAAATTACATTAAATGTGTAAAAATATAATAACGAAAGTGATTTTTATATTTTTTAAAAAATATATGTTTTAATTGAATGATAAAACAAAGAAATGCACAAATTACATTCTTAACTAAAAGATAATAATAGGAAAAGGCCGAATTGGATATGTATTAAATCGGATTGTACAGATTTTTTGGATGTCGTTGCACTTATAAATGGATAAATATCGACCAGAAAACCATTAGCAAACTTCGTATCATTTTAATTAAAGAGGTGTAATATCCGAGACGAGATTATATTCATGAATATAAGTTTACGAATATGCGGATGCTTGGTGAATACTATATAAAGCCTCCAATGGCACGGTTTGCTAAAGCTTTTGTTAACCTTAAATGCATGAATTTTTATTTTTAATCAATAAAACTTGAAATCAACCTTGAAATGGGTGTAGCTAATGAGGAAAATAAAAAAAACAAAAAAATAAAAAAAATAAAAACATAAGAATTTTGCATCTTTATGTATTTTTACGTCACAAAAAAGCTACATTTTTCTTCCATAAATTTATCCGTATTACTCTGACTTTGTTTCGATCCGAAAACAATTTTTCCTGTATGTTTTTATTACTTTTTATGTAAATAATCGTAATTCGTAACACTCGTCGAAAGGAAATTGTACTCAGCCTACAGTGCCCCCAACAATAAAAATTGTCACAGATAAAGAAATAAACTCTAACATTCTAGTTGCGTTCGGAAACGTTAAAATAGTGTTGGTAAAATTAAAATTAAAAAAAAAAATCACAATGCAAAGGTTGCTAT
>OZ021733.1:15840065-15874065 GCA_963978545.1 Linyphia triangularis
AGATTTTATACGAAGCACGTTATCATGACACCTATGAATGAAGAACAAGAAAAGGCACAAAGAATGATAAAAAATGCGATAAAATAAAATGAAAACCGCATTTTCAGCTTTGCCCTATTTTTAAAGATCGATGAATAAACTTCGAGATACAAGTTAACGTCATATATATATTTCTTCCCAACTCCCTTTCGACGTCTAGCCCAAACGACATGGCGAACATTTTGAAATTCAGATCTTCAGACGATGGAACGAAAAGGAGAGAGAGAAAAAAAAGAAAAAAAAATACCTAAAAAGAAATATAAAGAATCTAGAAAAAAAAAAGAAAATGAAATTTTCCCATCTGGAACTTTCTCTCGTGTCCTACACGCATGAGACCCGATTCCTACTGGATAAATCGTCACATATTTCTTTTAACGTTGGGATCTTCCACAGCCATGTTCTTTCAGAAGACACCCCCACCCCTCTATAACATCCCACCAAATAATATTCTTTATCAAAACCAGTGGGGGAAAATCCATATAAAAATTTTTTCGAACAGAAATCGATTTATATGTAAATGGCGCGGAAAACGTCTCAAACACACACAGACATAAACACACTCGAAAACTTTTCACCAAGAAAAGATGAACGTGAAGACATAACTTATTGGTCTCATACCCGCGCTCCAGACCTGAAGAATCGAGTCGTGTTTATTTTTAACGGCGTGCGAAGCATACATAGGGACATAGAAAATGTTCCCAGCTTAACTGTCTTTCTAGGAATTTGATTGGCTATCTTAGTTCTTGGGTCAAACTTGGGGAAATCACCTGTAGCAAATCTTCGGGAAAGTGGGTTATGTGTTTGAACAGGGTTGGAAATTCCTATTTGAAGTCGATTCCAAGATTGGCATTCAAGAACTTGATTCCAATCATATCCGACTTCAATCTGTTGCAGGACTGTTTGCTTTTTGGAGCACCAGATTCAGATTGAGGCGCAGTTTCCATTTCCTGAAGCTTTGGCTCAGTTGGAATTGGACATCCAAGTTCTTTGAAGTGTAAAATGCGTCTGCAAGAAATCGCGAGATGTCATTTTATCTGGTGGATGTAATGGAGATCTTGCTCATGGTAAAATCCCATGTTGACTAACGACCCGTGGGTAAGTGAAGAATACTTTTTTGGCATTTTGACGTGCTTACGAGGCGTGAAAGATGATACCAGAAGGTGAGATGTTTTTATTCAAAAAACGTTAGTTTTTTTTATTTTATTATTATATAAGTATGGGGTATTATGTTTATTTTTGTGTTGGTGTTGATTTAAAAAAGGTAATAAAATCATTGATGAATATTGAAAAAGACAGTTCGAGTAGTTTGAAGGACACTGCAGGAAGGGCAGAAAGAAATGGAAAGTTTCTTCAACCGATGTTTAATAAATACAGCATTGTAATGGAAATATGGAAGTAATGGTTTCTGAGATTGCTTTAGAGCGCAGCAATTTATAAGAGTTGGAAATTAAGGGACTCAAAAATATGGATAATCACTGATAAGTGAAGGAAAAAAAATAAGAGGTTTGTTCTAAAGTAAGGTATGAAAAACTGTACCTTCATTATTGTATCATAAACTATAAAACAAATCCAGAAGCTCGTTAATATATTATTCTAATTGATGAAAGAAAACATCAAAAGTACAGATGAAATTCTAGAAAGTTTTTTTTAATAATTTTTTTTGTCATGAGGGGCATATAAATATGAGTAATTTTCAAAATACAGTACCATTTACCGTCCAAATTAAAAACATTTTACCAAGATTTTATATTTATTTTTTCAATTTGCTTCTCTTTTCATACACACATTGTCAGTCAATTTCCATTATAGAAATATGAATTTGAATTATAACATTAAAATAAAACTTATATATTTAAAGAAATATGGGAAAGGAATAAAGAAAACAATGGCTGTCCAAAACAGAAAGTATCTGAATTCTTTAATGAAAATATTTCAATTTAAGATTTTTACGTCTAAAATGTATAATATATTTTAAATATTCTATATCTAAGTAAAATGAGACTTTATTAATATTTAAAGATAAATTAAACTTTTAATTTAATTTTTTTTGTTCAAAAATTTGTGTCATGTCTGTTAAGTTACTATACAGTTTTAAACATATTTTTTTAAAAGAAAATTTACATTTTCTGAATGGAAAAACATTTAGAGTAAATATTTCTTTCTTTGAAATATCACGCCTGTTACTTGACTTTTCTGTTACCATCTATGGTAACAGACATGACAATATTGGTGACAGAATCAATATAAACTAAAAATAAATAAAATATTTTTTTAATTACAATATAGAATTTACTGCTTCTTCTTTCATTAATGGAACATGTACTTTGAATGTTCTATGAAAGATAAAATTTTTTTATGAGGGTAAATATATCAAATCAAAGAAAAAATCCAAGAAAAACCCTAACCTTTCTCAAAATTGTAAAGCATAAAGCAATTACGATAAATATATAAAATGATCACACTGAAATAAACTTATGAATTTAATCCTGGCAAGAAGTACAGAAAGACAGCTACAATAGGTAACCTTTAATGTAAATTTGTATGTAAGTTAAACGACTTATTTTTGTGCTCAATAACGGCTAATCAGGATAGACCTACAGTTTTAAGTGGATTCCAAACTATAACGAATATTCATACCTAACCCAAAATTCAAAGCCGGTGCCTCTCCGTGCGAGGCCAGAACTCTAACCACCCAGCCATTAGGTGGGTTAATGTAAATCTAACAAAATATAATGTCAAAAAAGTCAAATGGTTGTAAGAAAAATAATGAAATAAATGTGTACGACTAAATTGAGTAAGTGCTTATTTATCTCTGAATTTTGATAATTAAGAGTGACATCTACACGTACAATGACTTATTTTATATAATTTTTCAAGCTTATATAATTTTGCAGCCTTTTTTTTTTTAAAGTAAGTTTTTGACTGAAAGATTTTTATTTAACTATATTGATGAAGTATTCGTTGTTCCAGTATACTAAAATCCTCTGTGTTGATATTTTGTCATGTTTGTTACCGTCATGCATGCTATCATTAAGAGTTTCATTTAAAAATTAAACGAAACATTTAAATGAAAAAATATTATACATTTTTGTTATTACCTAGTTATTCATAATACAAAAAAAAAAAAAAAAAAAAATCTCTAATTATACTTTAAGAGGTATTAAAATTGATTAAACGCTTATAGAATTTTAATTTTTAATTTGGTGACAGACATGACAACTTTTACAAAAAAAAAAAAAAAAAAAAAAAAAAAAAAAACTTAAATTGTTTTTACCATTAAGTGAGATTGCGACATGTTTTATTAGGTATTCATTTTATTTTTAGTACAAAATATATTTTGTTAATTTTTTTTCTTCAAATGATAGTTTTTTAAAGGACAAAGATAAATAACACGAGACTTTTGGATTAAAGAGTTTTTAATTATTAAAAATAAATTAATAAAATAATTATTATTTAGAATTTTTTTTTCTCTCCTCTAGATCCAGCATGAACTAAATACACTGGACATATTTTTTTCTGATTAGAAGTTTGGTTTCCACAATATTAGTTAGTATGCAAAACCACTGTTCAATCCGGATCGTATAAAAATACTTTAAAATCCCTTTGCTGTAATATGCTTTCCCCGCTACTTCCATTACAATATTGATAATATCCACTAACACATTTTCGCTCATATTTAACGTGTTCTTCAACATTAATTAATATAATTTTAGACTTGTGTGTATGAAGTATTCTAGGTCAAAGGAAGTAAGAAAACAAAAGAATTTGTGAGCTTTTAGAGTTTAACAAAATAATTTAGCTAATCACCCTTTAAAAATTCAGACTTTTAAAACATAAAACATTGCCATTATTTGGATTTAATGTTTATCTACTCTATCATTACAAGCATTGCATAAAATGTCTGCAAACAATGAAAATTATAATTTCACAGATATAGTAAAAATGGATAGCAACCCCAAAAATAAAATGATTGATTGATTGAATGAATGAATGAATGAATGAATGATTGAATGAATGAATGAATGAATGAATGAATGAATGAATGAATGAATGAATGAATGAATGAATGAATGAATGAATGAATGAATAAATAAATACATAAATAAAAAAGATATTGCATATAATGTAGTAAAAGTGGAATAAAAGATTTTCTATTTGTAAGTGCATTGCTTTATAAAGATAAACAAAATATGAAATAAAAAGAAACAAATATAAAAAATAATACACATTTTATGATAATGAATGGAGCTCTCCAATACATTAAAAACTGTATGAGAATTTCACTACATTTACCGCATTACTCAAAAACAGTTCTTTGTTTGTAAAGGAATCGATATTAGTAGTTAACGTTTTTTAATACCTACTCATCTAATTCCTCACCATTAACACCAGAGCAATGTCAACAGTCTCCAGCCCAACTCATTCCGTTTAAGTGGAGGGAAGGAAGAACTCTTTAAAGCTATCTAATGCATTTGGAGTCGTAAAGCAAGGTGAGAAAAAGGTTTTTGAAAACTTGACAAGCATTTTCCATTAGTAACGGACCCTTTGTATTCCTTTTAGTTGCCGTCGAAACAGTCTGCCGTTGCAGACCGCATTCGTAAAATGAAACTTTTCTATTGTTCTTTTGGTTTGTAGTAACGCGATCTGTCCGAGATAACGTTTTAGTTTCTTTTTGAAGTGCTGACTGTTATACTTAGAGAGAGAGTGGTAAAGGAGTTTGGAGTGGAAGTTTGAAGTAAAAAAGCAAACAACCGTAGTAAATATTATGTTAATCCCCATCAGTTGCGAAGGTTGTATGGTGTGTAACCGTATAAGTTATATGGTGTATAGCTGTACAGGTTGAATGATGTATAGCTGTACATGTTGTATGACGTATAGATGAACAGGTTGTACGGTTTACAGTATGGTTTATAGCTATATAGTTTGTAAGGTGTATAGCTTTACAGCTTGGTGGGACATAACTCTACAGATTGTAAGGTCTATAGCTGTACAGGTTGTATGGTATATTACTGTACAGTAGGGTGGGTTGAAAAAAAACAACAACGAAATATATGTCATCGTTACGTAATAGTGAGGGAAATTTGCCTTCGGTAATAAGTAATAAATTCTCAAAATATTACATTAATCGATTAATATCTTTTACCGTCGCAGGGTGAGAGAAAGTTAAAAGAAAAAAAAAATCGCAAAAAGCAGGCTTTTTACAAAGTATTTATTTACACATTCAGTCACAATAATACAGGAATCAAAGATGGTGTTGTTTGTTTGCTTGAAAACAAGTTTAAAGAATCGGTTTAGTGGCTTCCTTGTCTTCTGTACTTTAATGAGCTTCTCTGAGATATTTTTTCGAACATCTTGATGGACTAACGTCCTTGGTCATGTTGTGGCTCCATTGGCTTGCAATTTGCGAATCATTACCGATCGCAAAACTGATACTAATTAATGCTGAAATCCCAGCAGTTCCTAAAGATAATTTGTCACTTGATCTGGCATATCTGTTTAAAATATCAAGGTGTTTCAACAGGCGAATGTTCCACTGACCTTTCTCGTTGGAACATTGGACCAATGTCTCACGCAAGGTGGATAACTACTGCTAATCGAATTTTATACTCTACGCTCGAACATAGGAAACTTCTACTGAACTTTTTATAGCTGATTTCATCGTTGAAGTGTACTGCGTCGGTTGGTTCACAATAAAAATAAATTCATCATGTTTCCATGGTGCACAGCTGCAGGTGATTGTATCGTTGAGCAGTTGATAGATGCTTTCGGTAGAATTAATGTGACTGGGATAAATAATCTGCACGAAATTAACGATTTTGGAAAGTGCCTTTTTCAGTATATTAAAAATAGTTATCCAAAATCTAGATATGATAAAAACTGTGACAATTGAGAGAAAGAGAAAAATTTAAATTTTCGCAATTTTTCAAAACATTGGCCCCTATGCGGCAGAAAAAGTGATTTCACTATGATGAAATTTTACACCGACATTACTAACATCGTGATGTAATTGTTGCGTTCTATTAGATATTGTATAGTTGTGTCTGAATAATTAAAAAATAAATGATAAAACCATGTTTTTTGCGATTTTTCTGAACTTTGGTTCCTTTGTGACGGAAAAGGATGATAACAAATGGGGTAATATTTTGAAAATTTAGTACTTATTACCTGAGACAACTTTCCCACGCAATTATATATATTTCGTTTTTTTTACCCATCTTAATGTACAGGTTGTATGACAGATAACGGAAAGAGGTTGCATGGCGTATTGCTGTACTAGGTTTATGATGATGTACGTTTTGTTGTACGAGTTTGTATGCTGTATGGGAATTATTGTTAATCTTTCTCTTCTGCATATTGCTAATACTACTGCATATTGATAATATTAAAAAAAAAAAAAATATCTGCTGAAATACTTCTTCAAAACATTTGTAATTGGTTATTAGGTGTAACAACATTAAAAAAATTTATAAGAAACAAAAGTGTTTTTATTTTCTTATTAATATTTAAACAAATTTACTGTAGGTATGTGTAGCAAAAATTATTTACACTTTATAACAATATTAACACAGATTTGGTGATAGGAAATTGTAGGAAAACACAATTAAGACCTCGCTGTCTCTGCAACTCGTATAAAATATTATTTAAATCTTGATTTCAATATGATTGAGGATTTTAATGCATATAGGTACGAACTCTAGACTGGTTGATATATTCATGAGTGCTTCTGTTTAGTAGTGCGGAATTTTAATTAAACTGTCCTTTCAAAATTGATTGGTTGTAAGTAGTATAAGTTTGATTTTTGTACTTATCAGAGTTACGGTAGTCCAGTGGTAAGGACTGTGATAGCCTATGATCCAATGAATAAGCAAGTAAGTTTATGAGCTACAAAGGAAAAGAAGGCGCTACGAAAAAGGCCACACAGATAAAACCCACCAAAACACAGTTTTTATCAACGTTTCAAAGGTAATGCGTAAACGATTATTATTAAATAACTACTAATTTGATTTTTTTCCTAAGTTCTATCTACTTCTTTCCACACAATACAAACTAATGTGCCTCAATAATTTTGTGATGGTGTATTCTACAAATTGATGGCCGACCAAACGGTATAGTGGTTAGCGTGCTAGCTTCTAGACCACGAGGTTGCGGGTTCGAGTCCCGTGTTAGGCATGGGTGTTTATAAATGTATGTTGGCTTGTTTAATGACGAATGTTTCGGTGCATTATAGCTCTCGTGTTGCTGACGACAACCAACCAAATCTACAAATTGATGGAAAAAAGATATTTTTTGTATTTATTCAAAACTTTGAAGAGAATGCTTGACTTTCAAGCATTCACTTCAAAGTTACTGAACGAAATACTTCCTTCCCTCACCCCAAATTTTTTATTTCGGCAATGATTTTGTACGAAAGGAGAGATGTAAGAGAACTGGGTCGTCGGGTTATGAAATCTCGAGAACTTTACTAGAGAAAGACAATCAGGCATTTCAAAGCAACCAAACTTAAGTTTCTTTGCCACTGATTACGTGGACATAATTAATTGGAATGCTTGTAATAGGACTCCTCCTTTGTTAAGGAGAGTAACAAACGAACATTTGTTTGTAAAGACAGGCGCATCCAATGTAGCACAGCTGAATTGGAGGAAACAGGGGAAGACTGGAAGATGGCTAATTTTGGCCGAGCATCGTTCCAAAATAAACGATTTTTCAACAAACATGTCAAAACCGCCACATAGTTTTGTTTCTCATAAATACAATATCCCAATTTTAAAACTGCGTATCGACATTTCAAAACCTCTTCAATATTATATCCAAAATTGGGCGAGATGGCTAATATTGTTTCCAACGACCGATTCACTGCGTTCCATCTCTCGATTAGCCTATGTCTGGTGAAATTGGCCAGTGTTTCTGTTCTACTAGGGATTACTGAAATCAGACTTCAGCTCGTTTCCTTGTCACTTACAAGCTGTGGAACGCTTGTTAGAGATAGAAGACAAAAAGTGGGTAGCGCTGACGTCAAAGACGCTAGGACAACAGCTTTTTTTAAAAAAAAAAGATCCATAATGCCCAACTTTTCTACAAAAGTTTCCTTCAAAGTGAATCACAAGGTGCATTTTTTTACAGATTTTCTTATCAAGATATGTAAAAACTTAGTTTACTTCATGCGTTTCAAAATTAAATTTTTTTTTCGAACCACCCTAATGGTCACCTCTAACGCCTACACCAAATTTGAACATAGTAGGCCATTTCGTTTGGTAGTTATGCTGAACACGTACACACTGACCTGACATTTTTTTTAAGATGACTTTTTTTTAAATCAGGAATTGATTTAATTCTGAAATGTGATGATATGCAATGCATATATATATATATATATATATATATATATATATATATATATATATATATATATATATATATATATATATATATATATATATATATATATATATATATATATATATATATATATATCGCATTTTTTTACCGAAAACAATACTTTCATTACTCTGTGTTAATGTATGAGTAATTAAAAGTAACAACTACTCATACCCATAATTGTAGCTGTGATTGTGTTGTCATTGCTGTTAATCATTTTCATTAGCTCACCATTCATCAGAAATTTTCAAATAAAGATCTAAGTATAACAATACTATTTGAGCAGTGTGATTAAACAATGAGAATAATGAGCTATCGGTAATTTTTTTCGTATAATTATTGTTATACTCTTTAGAGTAGCTTTAGTAAATTAATGATTGCGAATATATACTTCACATGACAGGCTTAATAATAATTAAAAGTATAATTACCGTTATGTGTCTTCATTCAATTAATTTTAAGTAATTTCGTGACTGATTCCAGATTCTGGCATTTAGACATTGTCATTGTTTTCCAATTAAAGGTAGATAATTACTTCAATAGAGTTTCTCAAAATATTTAACAACATCTTATTACTTGGATGTGTTAACTGTCCATACTTCCTATAAATGAATTTTATATTGTTTTGGAATCTGCTTGTTATTAATTGGACTTACGTGGTACAATAAAAGATACGCGATTTTGTACCTCATCCTTTTAAAAGAATATATTTTATTATTGTGTAAAATATTTTAAATTTGCTGTATTTGTCTTTAGTAAAATGTACATAGATTTAAGAAAATATTTGATAAATTTCATCTTTTGATTTCATGTGCATACTGTAAAGTAATTTAAATTTATAATTTTTTTAAATGATTACATTTAAAAAGTTTTATAGAAAAATTAATATCAGTTTTACACGTCAATGTATACATGATCTCACAAATTGTTAGTTATATAATTACATTACTTAGTGACTTTTAAATTTCCTTAATATTAAATCCATTTCGAGTAGTTTTGAAATATTGCCATTCCAAATAAATTTCAAAGTCAAGCAAAACATACTTTTTGGCGTTGTGCGCTTTGGATGCATGAAAAAAAACCCAGTCTATTTTTATTAATTTTTTTAAAGAATACTGTTATGTTTATTGATATAAAACTTGTTAGGCATAACAAAAACATTTGTAAATTACAAAAAAAAAAAAAAAAAAAAAAAAAATATTGACTTTTACCACTTTTTTAGTATGAAAATGCCAGGTAACAGGACTCCTCAAAAAGTAGGTAGGTGTGAGCTGTTGAAAAAATCTGAATAACGGCCCATCTGAAACAAAAAGTTGAATGGTTTTAGGTTTAGTGTGACAGTGGCTAAATTCCGTACCTCTAATATTAATTTATAATCAAAAATAACAAAATGGCGGTAAAAAAAATTAAACTCTTTTTCCATGTTTTTTGCAAAAAAAAAAAGTAAAAATTAAAATTTGGCAATTATATTTTTTTACGGAATATAGCAATTAGTGTACAGAATATGTGGTTAAAATTTCATAAGGATTAGTTCAGTAGTTTCTGAGATTTTTTCAACAGCGAACACTTACCTACTTTTTGAAGACTCCTGTTTACCTGGCATTTTCACACTAAAAAAGTGTTTAAAATCAATAAAAAAATTTTTGTTTGTAATTTACAAATGTTTTTGTAGAGCCTAACAAGTTTTATATCAATAAACGTAACAGTATACTTAAAAAAATTAATAAAAGTAGCGTTTTCTTCATGCATCCAAAGTAGACAGAGCCCTTAAAAACAAAATAAAAATCGATCATACATACAATGTGAATTAATAAATACATTTAGAAACTTAAAAAAATGGCTTACAAAAAATTAAGTAGTTGATATAAGGATATCTAACCTGCTCTACTTATACATATCGCACTTTTACTACAAAAGTGACACAACTCAAATTTCTTCATTTTGAATTAAAGTGTGTACCGAATCACATATTGCATAAACTTGAAGTTGGTTGAAAGGAACAAGATTGCTTACAATTTCAATTCAAGTTGAAACTGACTTATGCCATTCTTTCTTCTTCGAGTCCATATAGTGTGTGATTCTATACACACTTTAACCAAAAAATGAAGGATTTTTAGTTGGATCACTTTTAAGCAAGGTTGCTATATGTTGAGATGTACTTGCTTCCTGCATTATTATTGTTGTTTCTTTTGCATTAATTATTCTAAGTGCTAGATTAAAAAAAAATTTAACATCTTTAGAAGCTTTTTTCACATTTGTATACTCACTATTGAACTTATGTCATCTTACATGCGATAATATATATGAAATTCTACCCTATATTACGTTATACATATATTATTCTAAGTGCGAAGATTATTACAAATGAGACTGATTGTATGTGCAATTGGAAATGCAATATTTATCTTTTGTATAAAAAACTATGAACTGAAGCATGGTGACGATTAAGATATTTATAACAACTTAGAAGTTATTTTTTTCTTGACATGAATTGGGATATATTTTTTCTTGATAGCCATTTTTACTTAGTACAGAAACATTAGTCTAGTCTAAAGGAACTTTTTCTGGTCTAGAGAAACATTGTTTTAATTTACAAAAATATTTTCACATTTGTAGAAATGACTGTGCAGAAAAATCGAATAAAAACGCAGATTTCTTTTGAAGAACTATTAAAAAGATTGAATGTGTTATATTCAATTATTGAAAACGCATAAAATAACATTCGGTAATAATACATTTTTATGTATTTTTTGATTCCTCTTACCGCTTCAAAATAAAATTTTGGTAAACTTTTTTTCAAGATTGTATCTTGAACTATTGAAGGCTTTTCAAAATAAATTTCTGTATCTTTAATAAACCATATTTTGATGAAAAACATATTTTTAGGAAGTACTTTAATATTATTATAGCACTTTAATATATTAAATCTAGTGAAGAAATTGTCTTGAATCGTTTGCTCGAAATATCGGCACTAATAGATTTGCAATTAGAGGTCGGCGATATATCGATACGATATTTTTTGAAAAATATCAATAAAAGTCACCGATATATCGATATTTTTAACATATTTAGTTTTTTGATGATCGTTTTGTAGTTCAATGTTTTTTTTTTTATTTTCTTTATTCTCTTTTCAAAACTTCAAAACTAAAGTTTGGACTTGGCTGAGAGACAGTTAAAATTGCACCAATATTCAATATTTTGCTATACACTTAAAAGCTATTGAAAATTATCTAAATTTCTCTTAAAATCATTGCACCAATTAAGCGAAAATATAACTTTTTTTTTGGTAATAGATCCATTTCAGTTGGAAAAGTAGTCACATTACAAAAATCAATCATGAAAAGTAGAAATTTGCCCCATAAAACTTCCTTTCTGGCAAAATAAAAAATTAAATAAAAAAAATCATGTATTGATATATCGATATGTTATCGATATTTTTTTCTATGCAGCGATATAGTATCGATATTTATTTTGATCGATATTTCCAACCTTTATTTGCAATGGTTGAATTTCTCTTTAAATACAACTGTATGAGACGAAAACGCATTTTTTATATACTCCCAATGAAGCCGACCTATTAATAAACGAATGTTGTTGACACATTTTAATCACATTTCATTAACTTCTTGATTAATCGCAAGATAATTAACTTTGTCTAACTACAATTTTCCATCATAATGAAGAGGCAAAATAAAGAATCAACAAATGATGGTTGAGATAAATCTTTAGAGTAGTGGCATAAATCAAAACTTTAACCGATAATAGAAAAATACATTAAGATATAATTTTTGGTACATAATGCTGTAGAAAATAGTAAACAAAACATTTCATATTACAATAATTTAGTAATACTGACTTTAATTAGTGTTGTTAAATACAAGGTCAAAGAGATATTGAAGTTAATTAAAATAAACACCATTTTCTGTATACACTTTGTATCTAGTAAGTGTTTAGAAAATAAAATATAGAAAAAACTTAAATATACAGGATGTCTATGGTTAAAGTTCCATTTTCAAAATGCCGTGAAAAAATAACCACTGGTCAAAATGATCTGAAAATAAACAGTTATGTATTCGAAGAAGGAGAAATGGTATGGTATAAGAAACAATTTCATGCTTTTTGAACATAGAGCTTAATTGTAAAAACCCTGGTTACGATTATAAATAAAACATAGTTCAAAATAGTTTTTTTTTATGCAATACTATTTCTCCCTCCTTCGAGTATATAGGTTAAATTTCGGGTCACACTGACCAGAGTTTTTTTTTACAGCTTTTTGAAAGTTGAACTTTAAATAAGGGCACTCTGTTTCTAAAGCAATTTAAGCACACTGTCGATAGAAAATAGTTTAACTTAAGTAAGATTTTTCCAATTCTATTTCAGAAAATGCAAATAATAGTCATGGACCAAGTAATAGCAAAGGAGATTGAATTACTAGTTTTAAAGCCATGGAATAGTTTATTACAAATTGTAATTGTTTAAATTACTTTTAACGTGTAAATGATATAAATAGTTTTCAATTTACGAAGATTAGCAATCATAGAAAGTAATTTTTAAGGAACTATTTACAGAACAAAAAAGTTTAAATTATAGGCTTATCATCTTTATTTAGGAAATATTTCTAACATAAAAGGAAATTATATTATTAATTTGGACTATTGCTTGCTATAAGTCTCTTGCAGGATAAAGCGTTTTATTTGATGATCTCATTGTTTTAAGTAATAGTGTAATCTTTTCGAGGCGCTTTCATTGAAGCTATGTATACTTTCAAACAGAAGATGGTTGATGAGATAGACATAAATAAATGTTTGTTAGTAAGTAATTTATTTTGGAAATATTTTTGGTAACGTTTGATACTTTTATGGGAATAATAAACCGGGTTTTGTATTTTCTTTAATATAAAAAATTAACTTCTATTGGAAATTTTCTAAATTAAAAATTCGCTATTGATTTTTAAACAGTAATAAATAATATAATATATAATATAATATATAATATAATATATAATATAATATATAATATAATATATAATATAATATATAATATATAATATAATATATAATATATAATATAATATATAATATATAATATATAATATAATATATAATTATTTATTTTGGAAATATTTTTGGTAACGTTTGATACTTTTATGGGAATAATAAACCGGGTTTTGTATTTTCTTTAATATAAAAAATTAACTTCTATTGGAAATTTTCTAAATTAAAAATTCGCTATTGATTTTTAAACAGTAATAAATAATATAATATATAATATAATATAATATATAATATAATATATAATATAATATATAATATAATATATAATATAATATATAATATAATATATAATATAATATATAATATAATATATAATATAATATATAATATAATATATAATATATAATATAATATATAATATATAATATATAATATAATATATAATATATAATATATAATATATAATATAATATATAATATATAATATAATATATAATATATAATATAATATATAATATATAATATAATATAATATATAATATAATATATAATATAATATATAATATATAATATAATATATAATATAATATATAATATAATATATAATATAATATATAATATAATATATAATATAATATATAATATAATATATAATATAATATATAATATAATATATAATATAATATATAATATAATATATAATATAATATATAATATAATATATAATATAATATATAATATAATATATAATATAATATATAATATAATTATTAAAAATTCATGATTGATTTTTAAACAGTAATAAATACAGAGGGTGCCACAAATGACCGATGATTTGAAAAATCAATTAAAAAAACCACGGAAGGCCATAGAAATATTCAGTTTGCTGCATTATGCTTAAATTACCAGGGCATTTATTTTCAGCAATTTTCAAAATTAGTTACAAAAGTTGCCAACAGATGGCGCTGATGACTAGGAAAAAGGTATTTCTGCCACTTGTCAGAACGTTCCAACTGAAATGTTCTCTCGGGCGTCTGCGAATTTTGTCATCAGACTGCGCCACGTTGTTGCTGCAAACGGTGGTTATTTTGAAAACATTGTTTTGTAGTTTTTCACAATCATCAGTGCCATCTGTTGGCAACTTTTGTTACTAATTTTGAAAACTGGTGAGAATAAATTCCCTGGTAATTTAAGCATAATGCAGCAAACCGCATATTTCTATCGCCTTCCGTTTTTTTTAATTGATTTTTCAAATCGTCGTTCATTTGTGGGACACCCTGTCGTAAAATATATAGTCATCTATGTTATAAATTTGTTTAATACAAAACTACTGAATTATTCAGTTTTGTATTATGTTTGTTGATAATTTGAATGTGAATTTCATTGTAATTATTTAATCCTATTCATAACTAGCAGATATACCCTTCATTGGTTGAGAAATATGAATATATTCCAGAGTATCAAATGTATTAGATATTAGTTGTATGGATACTCCGTATAGCTTTGCTTTCAGCTTTAACACGATAATCCTCATCCTTAGGTAAGGAAAAAAAGGTTGCAAAATCAACTACTTAATTGAATTGAATTTCATTGTAATTATGTAACCTTATTCATAACTAGCAGATATACCTTGCGTTGCCTGGATGAGAAATATAAATATGAATACATTACAGGGTAGCAAATGAATTAGACATTAGCTGTATTGTTACTTCAATATAAGAAGAAAAGCTGAAAATGTGTTTGGTATAATTGGTTATACTTCCAGACATTGATTTCTATTTTAGAATCAATTTGAACTTTTTTTCGAAACATTCTACAAATATCTAATTTTTCTTATTTGTATGTTACTTAGTTTTACATTCATTACAAGAATGTGGATGATTGGTAATTGACGGCAGTTGCGATTCATGATGGTCATTATGATGACCATCGGGGAACGCAACTGTCATCAATTATCAACTAAATAAAGTGCGCTCTCTGGATTTTCTTAAGAAATATATGACTTTTTGGCATGCAAATAAGAAAAGGGCTGTCAAGATCTTCATAAATGATAGAAAAATAATGTGTATTGTAATTTTATATGTATTGCAAGGAAGAATGCCATTCACGAGAACTTAAAACATGCGTAATAAAATTTAAATTTTCTTCTATAAGTAATTTAATTTTGAACAATGCTTTTATACCGGAATGCCTATTAAATTTTTCTAAGTTAGTAATTGTTGATTTTAAATGTATTTACTGATCATGAAACTACGTATACAGTAGAACCTCGATTAACCGTCCCTCCTTTATCCGGAACTCTCTGTTAACCGGCAATCATTTAGTCGACATCAAAAATCTCCCAAATGAGTAATAAATCATTTGTTAATTTTAAAACCATAATCTTTTCTCTTGCTCTAAAGTTACATAAGTAATAGTAAGGCTTTTGACTGTTTTTCTAAAGAACTGACATGGTTAGAGCAACCTTCGGATGCAGATTAAATTGAACTATTGCCTTCAAAAAGACACTGGGATAGAGGAGCGAAACAAAGATTATCAAGATTATTGCAACAAAAACTCATTTCCAACAATTATGTCATAAAAAAACACTAAAAGTCATGTATTCAATAAACGAAAATCATTTACTTTTTATTGTTTTTTACAACTCTCTTTTATCTGGAATTTTCGCTTAACCGACATACCTTTGGTCCGAATTATGTCGGTTAATCGAGATTCTACTGTAATTCGTTTTTTTATAACAATTTTGAAGCTGCTAAAGGGAGTTCACCTGAAAAGACTTCCGGTAGCAATTTCATGCTCTTTTGATAGAAAAACCTGCTTGAATTCTACCATCAATATACAAAATCATCCAGAACTGCTTAGATGCATAGAAAAAACTTAGAACTTAAATCAGCATGGCTGCAAGTGAGGAAAAAAACAGATTTTGTGACTATACTGAAGCAGTGAATGAAGGCCAATCTGATGGCTGTGGGGTAAAGCGCTCTAGTCTCGCATGCCAAAGGTGAAGGGTTCGAATCCTGGGTTAGGCATGGATGTTTGTTGTGGTTCGGAATACAAGTTAAGCTGTATGTCCTAGTCTGATTAGCCGTCATTGTAAATAAATATAGGTTGTTGAGCGTACAAACCAACCAGCCAACTAATCAATCATTGAATGAAGTCTTCCCGCTATATGAGAGCACGGGCGCCTTAATGGAGGTGCAAAGGAATGTACATGCACCCTCCTCTAATTTGAAAAATTAGATATGGAGTGGAGAAAAGTGGTATCAATCCCTGAAAAACAGAATTTTGAAAGATATCTTATTTTCCATGGAACAGAAATTTATTACATAACTATTTTGTTTGACATTTCATTAGGAAATCCCATTAAAAATCAAGATTTCAACAAAACCAACCACCTTACACTCACTATAGTATGTACTTATACCACCTTGTACCCATTATAGTAATGGGGTGCGATCTTCACCTCCTTGAAAATAATCCTTTCGGCACCCATATTTGAGTGTATATCATCTAGTTACATTTGTATTTTAGTCATATCTGAATTGCATTGAAAAAAATTCAGGGTATATGAGTGGACTTCCGATCTGAATTTCAGTAATTTCCGGTTAATATTTATATTCAGCATAATCATTCTTACGTTTTCTGAAATGTGAAATAAAATTTTTCGAAATAAAATTCTGAAATGATATCACTTTGATACATATATAGTATATTGTTATATGGACAGTATCATTTTCTTATAAGCAGACTTCCTTTCGGAATTTCCGTCTTCTTTCGATTGAAAAATGCTGTTTTACATATCTAGAAAATCTATCTTTATACAGGGTGGCCACAAAATTCAGGAAAAAAAGTTCTCTGATAATTCCCTGATTTCCCTGACAGATTTCTAAAAAATTCCATGATTTTAGGGCAAACTTTTTTTCAAATTTCCAAAATTTTCTTAGGTTTTCCAGATGTCTAGACACCCTGATCAAATAGAACATGTATGCTACAAAGATAATATGCAATTTTTTTAAAAATAGTTTTGCTGGAAAGGAAAAGTTTAAATTACTCCGTAACATTAAACTTCTAATGGCTTACCACTACAAATCTCCATGTAAATAGCGCCAAAATATGGATGAACGTGCCTTAAACAATACAAAATTTCCCTGATTTTCATGAAATTTTAAAAAGTTCCCTGACATTTCCCTGATTTTTTCCAGAATCAGAAAGATCCCTGACATTTCCCTGATTTCCAGGTTTTCCCGGTTCTGTGGCCACTCTGTTATAATTTGATGCATAGAACATATATGTAGTATTAAAAGTTTTTAAATGGGACCCTTTATGAAAAGGTGGTAAAATAAATAAATAAATAAATAAATAAATAAATAAATAAATAAATAAATAAATAAATAAATAAATAAATAAATAAATAAATAAATAAATAAATAAATAAATAAATAAATAAATAAATAAATAAATAAATAAATAAATAAATAAATAAATAAATAAATAAATAAATAAATAAATAAATAAATAAATAAATAATAAAAAAAAATGTCTAACTTCGAAGAATTCTAAATCCTCAACTGGAAGTGATGTCCGAGGATTCACCATCCCCATATTAAAATACTTTAATGATTATTTCAATATAGGCGCCAAATTACAATTTTTTTTCACGAAAGGCAGTTTTTTCCTTCTAGCCGCGCTACTTAAGACCAATTCCCATTAAATCCCATACAGACCATGTATCAACTAGTCTTCCTAACACAGTAGCAGGAAATCTGGATATTTACTTGTCGACTTCATCTCTCCCGTTGATTGCTAAACAGTCACCGTAAATGAGGATCCTATCCTACAAAATAAGAAATGTCCGCTAAAAATCGACCGCTCGCTTTCTAGTACCAAAGTAGTCCATTGCCTTCCTGGTGAGTGAGTCGACCCCTCCCTAACCTTGTATGTCCCTATTCTTGAGTGGAGGACAATCCTAGGACCATAGACAGTTTGGTCTTCTTGTTTCATCTAGCTGACCTCGTTGTTTGACAGAGGTTGAAGGGTTTGATGCATGTAATAGGGGATGGGAATTAAGGGGATATGTTACAGAGTTCAGCGATATATCGATACGATATTTTTATCGATATTTAAAAGAAAATGTCGATAGTAAAAATATCGATACAAGTAACCAATATATCGATATTTTCAAATATTTTGAGTTTTTTGATGATCGTTTTGTAGTTTCATGTGTCTTTTCGATTTTCTTTATTCCCTTTTCAAAAACTTAAAAAATTAAGTTTGGACTTGGCTGAGAGACAGTTAAAATGGTAACTTAACCAAAAAGAAAACATAATGTAGTGACAAGATAAGATCATTTATTAAAAGTCATTAACATAGTGTCGTGTCTATTGCCAACGTGTACCTGGAATTTGCATCTAATTTTAAATATTAAAAACATCTCTATCAGCAAAATATGTGGTAAACTACTTTTCAAAATTTCTTCTTTAAAAATAAATGTAAATTTATGCATTGACATCCAAGTGCATTTTATTTTTTCTGATTGATAATATAATTTATTTATAAAAGCAATTTTTATAATTTATTTATTAAAACAATTTTGGCATGAATTCATGAAAAGTAGAAAGTTGTCCCGAAAAACTTCGTTTCTGGCAAAATTGAAAATCAATTAAAAAAAAAAATCATGTATCGATAAATTATCTATATATTTTTTTTACTATGCAACGATATAATATTGATATTTATTTTGATCGATATTTCCGACCTTTAATATGTTAGCTTTTCTATTGTTTTGAAGGATATGGGTGGGGAGTAGGCAACTGGTTTGGATTTTATGTATTTGGACATACAAGCCAACACAGAAACATGCGGATTACGGTAGGATATAGAAATTAATAAACAGGGTGTCTAAAAAATGTTGGACACATTTTGATGTTGAATAATTTATAAAATAATGAAGCTATAAACAAACATATGGCATTTATACATAAAATAACTCATATATTTTCATTTATAGTGAACGTTGCCATAGAAAAAATCCTTTTCCCATCTGAATATAATTTCTTTTGTAAATATTGTCTGCCCGTGTTATTAATTTTATGTTTTTCTTGTTTCTCTTGTAAATATCGTCGGCATGCGTTATTAATTGTATGTTTTTCTTTCTTGGCTACCCAGATCACCTGGTATAATGCCACTGAATTTTTTCCTTTGTGGATTAACAAAGGACATCGTTTACAGGAGGAAAGTGTCGAATGTTGATGACTTAAAGGCCAGAATTACAGCAGACATGCTTGCCCGTACCTGGTACGAAATTGACTACCGTCTTAATATTCTCCGTGCGACGAACAGTGACTATGTGGAAGTCCATTGACAAGGGATATAATGCTTTTTGAGTCTATCTATCCATTAGAGTTATCAATTTAAATTTATCTTCATTATTTTATGAATTATTCAACATCAAAATGTGTCCAACATTTCATAGACACACAGTACTTGATAATTAAGGCCCAAGAATATGGACAAATATACAAGGTGTCCACAAATTAGTTGGGCATTGGAGTTCAAATAGATCTGTATAACTCTTAATAACAAGGCATAATAAACAATTACTTTCGGACATAGAATGACATGGTAAACATAAATTAATTGTTGAAAAATAATGGTTTATAAGGCCTAGTTATTAAGAGTTATTCAGATGTATTTGAACTTCATTGCTCGACTAATTTGTGTACACTCTGTAGGTAGTAAAAAGAGGTTAAGCAATAATGATGTATTAAAAACATCGTCAGTGTTTGAAAAGGCAACATAATCCACATTGCTAGAAACTGAAATACTGGAAAAGCGATTAAAATTTAAATGTTATTTAAGAGTTATGGCAAGAAACTCATTTGTCATTAGTAATAACGGGTATTAAAAAAGTAGCTAAATGAAAACTGATAATTCAGGAGAACTTGAGTTAGAACGGTGAAGTTTTAAGTATAGAAGAAAATATCTGTTTTTTATTCTGTTTTGATTCTAGTGTCTATCCTTAGATGATAAGTTAAAGTTATCACTTTAAATATCATTTTAAGTTTTCTGAAAAGAAAGAACACTAAAAGCATCAGTTAAACGTTTATATAGATAAAAAAATCAGCAACAATAAAACTTTTCTTTACTCTTCTATTTACACTTTAAAAACAATTAGTCTTAAATAGGTGGCTACTATTTTAAATGGCAAAATAAGAATCAATTTTTTTTTCTCGATCACACTAATTCTACAAAAAAAAGTGTTTGCATAATTTTGTTAATTATGACAACAAATTCTACCCTCGGCGAAGTTCTATTGGTTCTGGGTTGATTGGTTGGTTGATTTAAGTTTAACGGCGCAAGGGCAACACGAGGGCCATACTGCGCTATTGGTTCTGGGAGCTTCCCTAAAGGTAATCCCAATTGCGATACAAATGTCAAGGACTTGGGGAAATAAAACCTTCCTATTGGGTTTCGTTTTTTGTATGATTGCGAATTCGATGGGTAAAACAATGCTTATATGTATGAAAATACTATATTTAATTACAAAATTAATATTCTAAATTAAAAATTCTTAATAAATAAATGGAAATGGTTGATGAATTTGCTTACAGATTTTAAGAGTTCAGAAGAGCAAAAACACCAGACATGTACCATGCTAGCACGTGTTGCTATTTGAAGTGATTGCGGGAAAATTCTTAATAAGCATTGTGTACAAACTATCTCTGATGTTAAAGTTGGTTGAATTTTCAGTTTAATGGTGAATAATTTTGCCTTTCTTGTATGATAGATAATTTTATTTTTGTAGTTTTACATTAACAGGGTAAAGTTATAAGCTACAACAACTTTTTCCGTAAATACTGCTTCTATTCATCTTTACACTTCTATTCAACCGGTTAATTTTTTTAAAACTATCTATTATTATTTTTTAAAGTTAAATCCATCCTTGAAATAATACTCTTGTTCGAATTATAATTATTTGAACATCGAATGTAACCAAAAATCAAAACAGCGCCAAAATTCCCAATCAACAATCGATTACAGACACCATCAGTGCTTTGAATAGCAATGAACCAGATTGCTACCAACTCGTGAATAATTGAGGAAAAGCGCGTGAATTAATGACCCTATGTTAATTGACTTAATGATTAGGGGCCTCTTTTAAAGCCTCGCTAAACACTCGCGTGTTTTGATTACAACCTGAATGAAACGTAATCTGTCAGTCGGTCTATCCCGAAGACATATGCAAATATGGATTTCCGTGTTGTTAGACATAATAAAAAATCCAAGAGAAAAGTAAAGATCACGCAGGAGTGACAAAGTTCAGAACTATCGTAGTAGAATAGCGAAGAAATGAATATTACTGATAATGATTTCTTGGGTTTTTACATATTACACTTCTCTACGTATCTGTGGATGGTAGCTGCTACCACGCACGGTTGCGTGCGATGGATCATTATGAGAAACAGAGACAGACAGTAATTCTGAACGGAAATTTTTGAATTAGCTTGGATGTAATGAATGGAATCTCTTACACTAGTGGATGAAACTGATACACTGAGGTTAAAATGGATTTCTATTTAACTTTCTTTCTTTAGTCGAGGAGTTTCTGCATGAAATACTTTAAATGGTGCCCGCACGGTTTTGCTTTAGATGTTAAGGTTCGTATTTTCGGTTTTGGAATGTAACTTTTTCAGATTTGGAGAGCTATTTTGTTTGATCAGTAGAATTTGAACTGGAAAAATTCGTCATAACATCTACTTATATTGAAAATAACTTTAATTTATTTTTACGGTTATACCTCGGAGCTTTCTCCTAAGAAGAACAGTTTGAAACACGAGTGCCTTGTGAGAGAAAATGGTTATCTTATACAGCGCCCAGTATATTATCCAGACCATTATTTATTAGTAAAATTGAAATATGTCTTTAGAATAACCCTTTTTAAGTATACCTTTTTCAGGTATGATCTAAACGCTGTAAAGTAACACTGCAAGAGGTACTCTACCGTGGTGTAAAAGGGTAAATATTTCGAAATTGCTTATTTAATGTTTACTGTCACTTGTCGAATTAGCTCAGATAATGAATGAAATCGCGGAAATGTTTAGAATTAAATTATTTTTTCCCAAACCCTGACCTAACATTAAAACATCAAATTTTATTAAAAATTATGACTGAAATCTTTATTCATAAAAGAACAATTTATTGCACACACACACCAGAAAATACATTCCTACACAACCACAGAAGCACATACCTACTAAAGTGCGTTGCAGCTCTGTTGAATTATCTTAGATAATGAATGAAATCTCTGAATCATATTAATGAACATTTCGTATTTCAACATCCCCAAACTCTAGTCCCGCTTCAAAACCTCAAATTCCATTAAACAAAAATTGAAATCACAACATTTATTAATAAGAGATAAATTTATTGCACATACATCAGAAAGTTCATTCCTACCACAAAAGGATAGACATGCGAAAGTATGTTGGAGCCCTGTCGAATTAGCTCTGATAATGAATGAAATCTCTGAACCCAAGGGATGAAAGAGATGCGCTGGGGGAATTCTGTGGGGGGTGATTCTTCTGTTTGTCCTATCATTTATTTTGCTACAGTGTCCATGTAGGCTACAATTGATTACATTGTTTATTCTTACCATGGAGGAATCTAGTCTCTTAAATGTTGTTTGTGTGAGATTTTGGTGTTAGATTTGTGTTAATGATTGAAAAGATTAATGGATTTAAGCTCTGTTGACAAATATGAATTTTCGTGAACAATGAAAAACTTTAAGATCGTCTTGAGCAGAATTGCTTAAAGCGTTTCCATTTTGGAATATCACTTTGTTGGGATATAAACAAAGTGGACTGTATACTAATTGATTTGAATAATTTTAAAAGGAAACCTTACCATTGCCTTGAAATAGATGATTTATTTGAAGATTAATTGCTTAATTGCACAGCAATATGATTTCTGTACAATTGACTGGAATATGATTCAGATTTTTAACATGATATCAGCAAGCAGTACGTTTGATTCGGATTTCTTACGCACAGAGAATGAAAATATCAAAAAGATTAAGAGTTTCAGTTTCAGTTCGCTTTCCAAAGATACAAAAAATGATGATTAAATGTTTTTTTTCTTCTTGATCAGAAATAATGTCTTATTCCTACAGACATCTTTTGATACTTTCAAGACTGAACACACTTCAAGAGGTTGTTATAGGATATTCTATTGATGAACTGTATTCTATGGTTGACTACATTGTTTATTGTAACAATTAAGAAATCTAATACACTACACTGTTTTTGTAATTTTATGCGATATTTTGATATTAAATTTGTTTTAATGATTAAAGATATTAGTTAATTTAAGATCTTATGACATAGATGATGCTACAAGAACAATTAAAGAGTGAAAGGTTCTCTATATAAAATTAGTGTAGAGTGATTTTATTTACCAATATATATTTATGTACCTGTTACAGAACATTCAATTGATATATTCTCTTTTATGAATGTTTAAGTTGTTTATTTATACCGTCAAAGAACCTAGTATCCGAAATGTTTTTTTTAAAGAATATTGAATGCGATTTTAATACTAGATTTGCACAAATGGTTGAAGATATCAATGAATTTCAAATTTTATAATCTAATTGGAGTTACTAGAACAATCAAAAGTTGTAGGGTTGCGAAATGACATTTCTCAAAAAGCTATTCATACCCCTTCCTTCTATTCATTACTACTAACACTTATCCAACCTACTACTCTTCATTACTAATCCAGACATCCTACGCACTAAATGCATCAAGTATCAAATTTATACATATGAGAATTTATTTTGGCTTATTTATTTACATCATAAACTGCGAAAAAAGTTTCCTTGAATAAAAGTGCATTGGGAAATTCGGCAGTTGCAGTTTTCCAAGATTAGCTTTTTTAAAAATTACTCTAAAAATTTAGATAGTTTTATTAATAAAACAATATTATCAACTTTTGGTATTGAAAAGAGCAATTTGCTGTGCTGTTATTTTATAAATAGAAGAAATCTCCTTTTCACCTTTAATTTTTTTTTTTACAAAATTTTTTCTTCGGTATCTAAATGTGGTTTTGCGCGTTATCTATATTTTCCACTATGAAAACTAGATGAGAGCCTTTTTCGCTCATAAAACATCTGCCTATATGTGAATATGAATAAAAACGTGAAAGAGTCCCTAATGAAAGAAATTTTCCGAGATGAGTTTTTATTGAAATTCCCGATTCATGTGTAATAATCATTCTTACATTCCTGTTTAACATCTACATTTCTCTAAGTGTCTGATCGTTTAGAATAACAAAAGCATGTGTATATATTTTCTAATAACAAATTTATTTTGTAGAGTGCATATGAAAACTACAATATGCAAATGAATTGACATGTGCATTTGACTAGATAATTAGAAAATTAACATGAAACGCAGACCTACAATAAAACCGATTTAATTCAATTAAACAAATACAACTTTACAACATTCTTCCAGAAAAAAGCTACTCTTTCCCCTCTTTCCTCACCACTATCAATCCAACCACCAATCTACAAACAGTACAGTAAGAAAATGACTTGAAAAGCAGGATATAACTGAATTAATAGAAAATGTTGACATTAAATGTAAAACTACTAAGACTAATGAAACCCAACTTCTAAAATACAACATTCAACATTCTTCCAGAAAAAAAACCCCACTTATTCTCCTTCATTCCTCACTACTATCATTCCAACCACCATCCTACTAACAGTATTGTAAGAAAATGACTTAAAAAGTAGGATTTAACTGAATGAATAGAAATTTTGACTACATGTAAAACTACTAAAACTGAGGAAACCCAACTTCAAAAATACAACCATTCAACATTCTTCCAGAAAAAAAACCCCACTTATTCTCCTTCATTCGTCACTACTATCAATCCAACCACCATCCTACAAACAGTATTGTAAGAAAATGACTTGAAAAGCAGGATTTAATTGAATTAATAGAAATTTTTGACTATATGTAAAACTACTAATACTGATGAAACCCAACTTCAAAAATACAATATTCAACATTCTTCCAGAGAAAAATCTCACTTATTCTCCTTCATTCCTCACTACTATCAATCCAACCACCATCCTACAAACAATATTATAAGAAAATGACTTGAAAAGCAGGATTTAACTGAATTAATAGAAAATTTTGACTATATGTAAAGCTACTAAAACTGATGAAACCCAACTTCAAAAAATACAACATTTAACATTCTTCTAGAAAAAACCCACTTATTCTCTTTCATTTCTCACCACTATCAATCCAACCACACTTGTATAAACAGTACAATATGAAAAGGATTTAAGGAGACTTGGTACCCTTCACAATTTTTTTTATTTATTTAAGCCTTTAAATTATAACTTTTACATATTTGGAAGTATTACTAAGTAAAAACTAAATTTTATTTAAAAAAAAAAGTTCATACAGTGCTGTACATTTTCAAAATTTTTAAATTAAAAAAAAAAAAAAAAAAAAAAATGTATCGAATTTCAAATTTTATCTTCTTTTTCATTTTTCAATATTTTTTCCTGATTTTAAAAACGGGTATTTTTTAACACTTAAATTTGTAAAAAAAAGGTTTTTATTTTTTTAAAAAATCCATGCCTATTTTTGTCAAATAGATATTAAGAACGACAAAAAAAAGAAAAAAAAAAAATCAAGTAATTTCATTTATATTTGCTGAAGTTTTAGCATTTTGAGTAAAGTGTGAATTTCAAAAATCACGAAATAAGAAAAATGCGTTCGAAATATCAAAGGAGCTATTGCAGTAATGCTAAATTCTCCATAAAAATAAAGTTTTTCTGTAATTTCAGCTATCAGATCAACTCAAAAACTTGCCAGAATAAGGTTTCAAAGATTATAAACACGCAAAAAATAGAAAATTTATATTTTTGTTATTTTTCTTGAAAACAAAGGGTACCAAACCCCATGTTTTCACAAAAAATAACAAAAATATAAATGTTCTATTTTTCCCCCTTAAAACCCTCTTAAAATACAGGATTTAACTGAATTAAAAGAAATTTTACATCAAATCTAAAACTACTAAAACTGATGAAACAAACCTCAACTTTGCAACACACATCTCGAAATAGTCACGAAACCTCAAATTCTTCGCCACTGCCAATCCTCCCCCTCTAAAGAAAGACCTTGTCGCTTTAGGCCTATTCCATCCATCAGTTTCCCTTTGTCCTAACACACGAAGCAAGAACCACAACTCGTAGAACAAAGCAGCGATCCAAATCGTGTTTCAGACATTGTAATTGTTAAGAGGATCCCTAGGCTAGGAAGTCTAGTCCACTTGATTTATGAGGCAATGGACAAGTGTGACCTCAACCTATTGGACATAGTCCGCGCATGTAGGACATTTGGGCAGTTGCAGCCATTTGTCAGGGTAGTTGGTCATTGCCATGGGATCGCTCGGCCTAATGCCGTAGTGTTTGGGATACTTGAATGTGAAGACGTAAAAGTTACTGCTAGTGTAACAGTTATGGGCAGCTGAATTATTGACGAGTTGAATTGGGATTTTTGATATGCCTTTTCTTAGAATCCTCCATAATGTTGATAGGAGTTTGTTACTTTTGTTAACGCTTATTTTTAGACGAAATGAAATTTTAAAGTATTTAATTTTAAGGTATACATATACATTAGGAATCTCGAAATTTGACTCAAGTCTGTGTTTTTTTTTTTTTTTGGGTTTTAAAATATTCTCGAGTTCATTACTATTAAAATGATACCATTTTCTTACTGAGACTCAAATTACTTTTTAAATTACAATGGGTTTTGTGAACATGTTTTGTATCACGTTCATTAGTGTAGTAAACTTCAAACGCGTTTTCTGAAGAATGACATTTTGATGTTATATGACTTTACGCCAACGGTCATGACTTCACAATAAATTATCCGATTTACAAAATTCTAATATTGTTTTGTCGACAATAGTTGTGAATGATGTGTTTTCTATGGAGCATCTAATATATATTGTTATGAACAAGTTTTTTATGCATATTTTAATTTTAATTTTTTGTTAAAAACTATGTATTTTTTAAAACTTTTTATTTAAAAACTCATAATTAAATAAATATTGAAGCCAAATTCAAAATTCTCCATAGAAACATGCGTCAATATAATATCTTTTATTTGCAATAAAAATATTACCTTTAAGTTAATTACAAGTTTATTTATGTATGTTCTAATAATGTCCTAATTAGTCACTTTAATTGCAATTAGCTGATTAAAAAATTGACGGAAAAATAAAGTTTATACATAAAAATGCATTATTTTTAAATTCTGATATACTTCCAAAAAGTTTGAAATTATAACCTAAAAATTAAAGGAAATCATCTCAATTGTATATGTATACCTTAAATGTTTTTGAAGTATTGTTTTAGCTGAATTCGCTTTTTATTGATATTAATAAATTTTTCTTATTTAGTCACAGATTACTTTTTTTAATGTTTTAATGTATTGAAAATTCCTTAAATAATAATTAGGACTCTTATAATTTATTTCAATGAAATAAAATTCATCTGAAAATTCAGCAGAAAAATTAGATCTGCATCTATAGTGAAATAATTTATTTTCAGAAAGGCAAATTATTTGTACTGCTTTCTCGAACTATACGTTTTTAATTTGTTTTATTTTTTACAGAGTTATTTAAATTAAAGAGGATGTATTTAGATGACTATATTTTCTGTATGAAAATCTACCAAAATGGATCATGACCAAATTCTGCACATTTGGTTTTCAAGTTTGATGAAGAAAAATTAGTCTGAACTCTACAAGGGCGGAATTTGAAACTGATTTTCTTTCGAAATTTGCATACTTTATAAAGTTTATCAAAAAGAAACCAGTTATATAGTTAGTTACCTGTAACTTAGGTAATCGTTTTTAATCATTATGTACATTATTACCATCAATAGCAGTTTTTTCCATCTGAAAGAAGTAAATTCCAAAACAAGTAGGAAACATAAAAATATCCTTTTGTTTTTGTTGTTTACTCACAATAAACTTTAAAATGAACAAAAAAACTTTAAAATGTATAAAATTATTTAAGCGTTTCCTCCTAAAATGAATTAAATTAAAATCGCACGAGTGAAGAACTTGTTCAATATATTGCATTTAAATATTACAAGATTGAGTGCAAATATTTAATTTCGCCTGTTATTTCAAACTAATTAATTTCGCATATCCTTAAGAAAAATGGCCCTAAAACTTCTTAATATTGTAAAAAAAAAAAAAGGAGAATCTCACTTTCCATTGAGGAAAAATTTAATTTTCTGAGGCTCTCGTGCAATTAAAGCAACGTCTGTTACAATCATAACAATTCAAATAAAGAAAACAATCCGTCGCCTTAATAAGTAGAGCACACCACTTCATTAAAATCAAATCAAATAGAAAATGTAAGCATGACGATAAATCCAAATTAAAAGAAAGTTAAAGGAAAGAAGAAGAACTAAGTTTAGCTATTTTTCTTCTTTTGTTGCTTACCTCTGTAGACGATTTGGCTCAATTGGCTGCTGAGGATCCTTAGTCCATCATTCGACAAATTTCCTATCTAGAAATAAAAGAGGGATCTTTAATTAACAGAAATAAAAATTATAGTTTTTTTTCTTTTTTTCAGCAATTTGGTGTACTGAATCGTAATTAATGAAACTTAAACAACAGCCTGTGCAATAATCATTCGAATTTGAATAATCCATTTTTCTGCGATTAAATACTTTTCTGATTAATAACGTCCGGATTTGTTATTTTAACTTATTTTCTTGCTCAAAGTAAACCTATCCATTAGTGAGGGTTCAAAGAACAATAAACTGAAAGTTTATTTTTTTAAAATACTGTTTTTATGTGCTCTAGAGCACTTGCTTTGGAGAGAAATAATTATTAGTACATTTCTTGCTTGCTTGCCTTAGCACATGATTAGCAAACATGTACTTGATTAAATTAGAGACTTGGAAATATTTTGGGTAAATGGTAGCCTTAAAAGATTACACACGGAGTATTTAAATCACGTGGAAACTTCCAGAATTAAGTCATATTAAAATGCTTTTTATAACACTAATTATGATTGTTAAACACTTTATAACATTTTATGTTTAAGTTTTTTTAAGAGTCTAAATTAACTTTAACATGCATCTGTGTAACACTACAAACTTTATATGTTTAAGAAAGACTTTAGGTGGAAAAATTCTTACATTTAAATTGCCTTTACCTAAAAAAAGTTATTTTTTTCAGCGATTTCAGACAATGTTTTACAGAATATAAAATCGTGTTAAATAATGAGTTATGTTTTAACACGAGGATACCCATGTGGATAACTAGTACATGAAAATTGGCATGGAAGATTTTCTTACATGTTTGGATATATGAGATAGCATATATGAGCATATGTTAAACAAGAGATGTGTCTGCATATATGAGATAGCATATATGAGCATATGTTAAACAAGATATGTGTTTGCATATATGAGATAGCATATATGAGCATATGTTAAACAAGAGATGTGTTTGCATATATGAGATAGTACATATGAGCATATGTTAAACAAGATATGTGTTTGCATATATGAGATGTTTTACTTCCTCTTATTACCCAAGTATTAAAGTAATCAGTTAAATAATAAATAACTAATTTATTCACCATATGAGAAAAAGGATGGGGGGGGGGGGAATGTCATACATTTTACATTGCATCTTATTTACGAAGAACCTTATGGTTGGACACATTTCTACTGAAAATATTGTTCTAGAAATACAAGACAAATACGAACTGAACAATTAAATGATACAATACAAACGAGAGGAACCAAAATATATTTTCAAACTATTTTTGAGCGTAAATGAAAATCTCAAATTGCGAGTTTTCTACGGTTAGTAAACACGAACTATTTCTCTACTTTTTCAAAGCATTGTGTTTTATAAATTGAGAAATCATTTTTCCGCTTAGTTTTGTGCACATACTCTTTCAAAAGATCAGCATGCGTTAAAATTAAGCATTTCACTCTTGAAATCATAAAACAGGGTTGTCCAAAAGTTCCTGACAGAATTTACATTTCAATAAAAAAAATCTAGTAATCGAGGTAAGACAGTGCTATTTGTACTAAAATGTTTCTCACGATGAAAAGCTTTTTTAAGTAAATAAATAAATTTTTTCCAAATGTTGCATATATATGGCGCTGTATCTTCCAAACAACAAGCAATACATCATACAATCCAATCAATCTATATATATAAAACTAAGTTGTCACTACGTCTGAACCTTATACAAATCCACATTTTTGAACCTAGAGGTACGAAATTTGGTACATAGAAGCACAGAATTACATGGAGATTGTAGAGAATAACTTTTAAATTCGATTAAAAGTTGCTTTCATTAAAATTCAATGACACGAAAAAAAATTCTTGGAATGGTAACGATTTTTTTTTATTACATCAGAATAAAACCAAAAGTTATTTTAATGTATCCGCCTTATTTTTCTCATTATTTCTATGTATTACAATCATCTGTCCGATAAACAGTTAAATTTTTATTGTAATAATTCAATATATTTACTGTCAGTCGATACCATTAACAACTTCTGCGCATGTGCGGTTTTAAAGCATTATTTTTTCTACGCATCAATTTGTTTTTCTATGTTTTAAATTCATCCTGTTTTTGTTTACATTTTGTGTTGTCGTCATAGATGTATTGTGCTCAGCGGGTATTGACATTTTGATTTTGTTTAATGAGTATTAATTACATTTAAACAAAATAAATTCATTAAATTCCTTTGTATTTTATTAGCAAATGTCTTATGCTCTACAGTTATTATATACCTAATATATAAAATTTCGTTTACCAACATAATTTATCACTATACGTTCGGGCCGTTATGGGATGTTTTCAGTCGGATTTTGGTCAACATATTAAATCTATAATATTTTTTCCCAGGATGTGTCCTTTACAAGATCAAATGTAAGAGGGCCGTCTAATATGAAACACCAACGACCAATATTGGTACTATTACGCTATATCCATACCACTTGGCGATAATTTTTAGGTTGGCGAAAAATTTGGTAGATAACGCTGTCGTTTCAATGCCTGTTAATTGGGGACTAGAAATGGAAAACGACCTAAGTCTAAAAAAGAAAATTTTTCAGGAGAGCCGAAAAATGATCGCATCTGGTACCTTAAGGCAATGCTTAAGTACATACTTCAGATTGAATTTGAACTATTTCTACTGGAGTTAGCTCTTTGGGCGTTCTCCACTTTGTTTAGTTTGATCTTTAGGACATTTTCCCGTAAAAACAAGATTTTCGATTTTAAATTTCGAAATGGCCTTAATGCTTTTTTCTATCAAACTATAGCATATATGGCAGATAATACAAATGGGTGATTTATCCAAATACCAGGTAGGCATATGTTTGATTTTCGGAGAATGACCAGCACAGGTGATCTTATCGCCTCATTTCGCCAACTAGTTAGATGTTAAATGTATGTTTTTAAATTTTTTTTTTTTTTACTTTTTGCTCTTTTCACACTACTTGTTCATCATATGGCAGTTGTATAAATGATTTTAATTATGTGTTTATTAATATTGTTTTTTAATGTGACTCATCAACCACATTGTGTTGGATTTTGCTTAATCTATCTTAAAAGACTAAAGGAGGCAATTATAACACGTTGTTGTAACAACAAAACAACGTTTATTTACAACTCCTTCACTTGTTTAGCTTTACAAAATGTTAGGCCTGTTCCAAAACATTTTCCATGCCAAAATGCAATAATGCAATCGCAGCTCAAAGGCCTGCGTCTTTCCTGAACGGAATCTATAGTCCGAGAGGCGACTGCAATTTTTGGACCCCATCGAACATCATTCTGAACTTTTTATAGAAATTGGAGAAAAGTGAGTAGATTACGAATCCACTGGTCTGCCGTGGCAAAAATGGCCGAAACTGATCAAAAATCGACTTGGAATGAGTTGAACTAAAATCCGATTGTCAAATATGTCATAACTTGCCAAAAAGAGAACAAACTTTTTCGTCTGGCAACTCACTGCATTTAGATTTTCAATGAGAAAAAAGGCAAACGATTTCTGATCTCTGGCTCGGAAAACTTGTATCTTTTAAAAGTAAGCCAACATTGGCGACATCACTTACGTCATCAGTGACGTAATGTTTATTGCCAATTTGGCTCATTTGTGAAAGATGCAAGTAAGCCATAGCCACACATCTGAATCGTCTGCAACCTTTTTAATTGGAAATTAATGGGTAAGTGTTACCAAATAAAAAAAATGCTCATTATTTGGCAAGTTATGCCGCATTTGGCAATTGGATTTAGTTCAACTTATTAAAAGTCAATTTTTGTCCAGTTTCGGCCATTTGTGCCACGGCAGACCAGTGGATTCGTAATCTACTCACTTTTTTCCAATTTCTATAAAAAAATCAGAATGATGTTCGATGGGGTCCGAAAATTGCAGTCGCCTCTCAGTCTATAAGACGATATCTCCCTCCTCCACCAAGACAAGGCAGTGAAGTCCTTCTTAAGTGGCCCGGCCATCTGGTTAATATCTAAGACACACATTGCCTCCTAATTCAGCGGTCAACATTTTGGCAATCGGCGAAAAGTTAAAGGTTCTGTTTTCAAAAATGATTTATACATTGACGAAAAAATATTACATATAATTAGATATTGACAAGCTGAATGTATTAAAACTTTAATTTCGAACATTTTGTAGCTTGTATACTATTTTCTTAAAGCCTTTCATTGTGTTAATATGTGGCCGAGATAAAATGTGCTATTTTAACCCATTAACGACGATTGCCAAAAAACTTTGTTTAATCGACATTTTAGTTTTTTTCTTTGATAATAAATTGGGATTGTAGTTCCACTTAGTATTTTTTAAAAATAACAAAAAAAATTCCAATATAACTGAAAAATTCAAAATCTACTTTAAATGATCTAAATAAACAAGATAAAAGTTAAAAACAATGACTTTTTATCCATTTCAAAGTCGTTTTTAGTGGGTTAATACTGAAAAACGTTCTCATAGAAAAAAAATAATTTCATAATTAATCAGCATCTAAGAGTTAATTTGGTTAAACTGATTTTACTAAAATTAGGTCTCATTTTGCTGTTTTTCTATTCAATAAAAATGCACAAAATGGCAGTCTTTAACAAAGAATATTTACCTTACATAAAAATATATCCATTAAATATAAAATTGAATAATCTAGATTTAACATTTAATTTAGATGAACAAACTCTAAAAATATTCAGTCAGTATGAAATTTACCAAAATTGGTTAACAAATTCAGTACAGTGGTCACTGATCAAATGAAATCGCAAGAAAAATGTTGCCGTGATAGGGTTAAAGCGTACAAATAGCTTATACTCTTCTAATATTATGATACTATGTTTGAAAGAATATTACATAAAATGAAGGAATTGCTTATCCATTTTATTCCAGTTGCGTTTCAATAAAACTATTCAATACGCTACATTGGACATTTCAAATACCTTCCCAGTCACTTTTCTAAAATAATATGTGTTTCCCCTAT